>JAUKWF010000801.1:0-10688 GCA_032356525.1 Eutonina indicans
TATGGGACACACTTCTATCTAAGGTAGGAAAAGTCTGAGAATTCCGTTCAATTATAGAAGGAGAGTTAATTATTATTTAGAAATCATCTTTTCATGTGGTGGTATATTTCCAAAAGCAAAGAGTTTTTAATCACCGTAAACTCTCTTCCTGTATTCTAACCGCACCCTAACTTCTTTTTGAATCCTATATCTACAGAGTTATTGCGGTTTTATACAAAATCAATTTACAATGTCATTGGTTATTTGGTTATGAATTCACTTTTTCACATACTCTCTAGTCTAGACATATTTATAGTTCTGATAGGTACTCATACAGGTTGACCACCGACCTAACAATCTAACTGAATAGATGAAAGAGTTTTTAAGTGGCGTATGAGTTCCTTTTATAAATTGTGTCAATTTCTCAACGTTATAGTTCCAATATCATTCAAACGACAAACGTTTAGATAATAGTTACTCAAACAAGTTGACCACCAACTTTATAACAATCTTATTAAATTGAAGAAGGATACTTAAAAAGTGGTTTAATTATGAGTTTGATATTTCCAATATTCATTCGTATCATTCAAACGTCAAACTTTTAGATAAGTTTACTGATACAGGTTGACCACCGACTTTATAACAATCCTATCAAATTGAAGATACGTAAGTGGTGTTTGAGTTTGAAATAGTGTCGATTTTTTAAAGTTGTTTCCAATATGATTCAAAGGATAAATTTTGGATCAACTCCTTAAATACTACAGCTTGACCACGACAAACAATCTTATTATAAATTGTAGAGGGATACTTAAGTATGGTGTTTGATTTGTTTCGAAAATTGTGTCCATTTTTGAAAAGTGTATATGACATAATGATTCGCAAGACGATTTGATACACTGATGTTTATTATGTTTAATATGTTTAATAATAGGACCATATAAGACGCAAAGATATATGTTGCATCTTGTTTCATTTCAGAATTAATGATACGATACAGAAATCAAAAGACCGATTCGCATAATTTTTAGACACCCTGTATGTTGTTCTCAGTATAGAGTTAGCTAGCCTGATTTCCCACTTTAAAGCACCGCTTTACGCATTCTTGTATTTTGGGTTACGGGTGAGTTTTTGTGGTTAAGCATAGACGGGATCTAAGCATGAAGCAATTTGTTTTCAATATGATAAAAAAGTCATCAACCAGAGTAGAGAAGAGGAATGTTGTTGAATGTTCAATGTTAGCTAGATTTCCACAACCTAGCATATGAATAGATCTAGCCGCCGTTTAAAAGCGCGTAGGAGAAGAGTGAATATCGTTATTGATTAGAAAACTTTATTGTAAAAGTAGAGCACTCTCCTCTGGATCGTTTACACTATGTCTAGATATTTTACACAGAACACACTGTATATGAAAATCGTAAAATAATTGCGAGCTGCTCTGTAAAAGTTTCTGGCCGCGAAAGTTTATGCAAAAATTAATGTTTGAAAATCACACACAAATATCACTAAATTAATGATGTAATCCAACACATGACGTTTATGTAATAACATGTCTTGAAATACCTTGTAATTTGTAATACTAACTAAATCTAGCTGACAACAGCATCATGTATTTGTGTTATAAGCTGTAATAAAACAACCGTTTGTTGTTATTTTTGTATTAAAAAGGTTTTAAATATGACGTATGAGGTATTATGCTAATATTTTCTTACACCCTTGTAGAAAGTAATTTATTTATATTTGCTTGCATATCCGTTTAAACATGCACCCCTATAAAGCCACGACTTGAGATTTTTTGTATATCCATACAACGTCCAAACAACGTCCACCATGTGATGCTGTTTTGACTTTGATACTGTATAGTGACTTTTTGTAATCGCTGAACACGTGGTACACTTTTCATTTTTCGCTTATGAAAACATTTTGTCCTTATTGTAGCTTAGTGCATTTTCGTATCAGGAATCGTATTTTCATATTTGAGCTATAAATGATTTGGTTGGGGATAATATATATATTAGCGACTTTATTCGTTGGATAAAAAATGTGTTGTGTATTATAATGATTTATTGCTTCATAGTTTTTTGGAGTTAATTATTAATTATTAAACAAGATTTAATTATTAGGGCTCGTAGTATGTAGGGCAAGTAAGGCTCCCCTCATGTCATATTTGGAATCTGTATAATTTTATTTTTCATACTGTATTTTTCCATAAGCAAATTACGAATTGAAATCCCGTACATGACTGGTACAGTCTAACCAACACCCTTGTCAACGCACGCAAATTTTTCATCGGGAAAAATGTTCTTATATCTAAACACTGGTGTCAATGTATTGGGAAATACGCTACTGACAAAATCTTATATGTTTTGTTTCAAATATTATTTTTTTTAATGTGCCCCAATGTACGTTGTTGATTGTATATCTTTGTATGGATGATTCATATCAATGATAAACTTGATGTCTTTTATATTCTTGTTATCATGTCTGGTACCATGTACTTGCTATGTATGACTTCACTTTACTATTTATTTATTTATTTATTTATTCAAATTTACACGCCGTTTGTCTTATAGACGTGTCATTGTATTGTTTTCCATTTTGTTAACAAAACAATGTTTGTAAAAAAAGTCATCCGTGAAAGCATATTTCAGCGAAAAACATCTAAATGGTAGACCGAAAATTTGGCTTATTTTACTTAGAATAATATTACTCAATAGTTTTTTTTGTTCTAAAATCCTAAGGAAAGTATTTTTACTATCGCAGTGGCGGATACAGCGGATACACCCTGCTCAACTACAGGAGGAGAGTAAACTGTAATTAAAACGGCATTAAGCGTATAAATTTTGTAAAGACTGATGACTTTTTAATTAGATTTTACTCTCCGCTCCTTTAGTTGAGCAGGGGTGCTGTATCCGCCACTGTATCGAGTTGTAAATTTAATACTTCAAAAATAGGAATCGGTGCAAGCTTTTATATCGCGAAATATCTTACAATCGTTCAACCGCGAAAGCTTTTTTTCCGCGAATATTTCGTCCTTTAACACTTTGGACCCATAAGGCAATGTTGACCCAGACTGGAGTAGAACTGGGTGGCAGCCCCTTACCGTAGTTCGCGTGGGGACTGCAGGTTTCTTATCTTATTCTCTAGGTATTCACGATTATTGAAGTTTTCTTTTTTAAATGCCATTTCCTGAAAACCTTAAAGTCCTGAAAAGGGTGAAAAAAAAAAATCAATTTCATTCGAAACGAGATCTCATTCTACTTTGTATTGAAACGTCGAAAAGCGTTTGGCGCGAAACAATAGACCAGCGAAACAACGTTTCGTCTTTTTCAAAAAGGCGACATTCCAACATGGTAGTTCTAAAAACACACTCATGTGAAACTAATTCAACTATTACGCAACACAAAACCATAATCAGCATTTTTATAGTCTTTCCTAAATAGATTTCTTATTAGCATAAAACCTCGTACTCTTTATGTAGAAAATAGAAACATTATGTTTTGATAAACCACAATATAAGGAAAGGAAATCAAATCAAAAAGGAAGCAACAAACATAAAAAGTTGTAGAAAAAAATGTAGGCTGGCCATATTAGACGCTTCAGAAAAAAAATAATATTTAAAAAATGTATGATTTTACACATAACAGGACAGATATTTTATAGAGAAAATATTTAAAAACATAATAATGTAATAACTTATGTGCGATCACTTATATAGCTACTGTTTAACTTTCATTTTTCTTGCTTTCGATTGATACTTTGATGTTTGTGTTTGCTGATCTGATTAAAACAGGATTTGAACATTTTAAACATTGTGATTAAGTGGACCAATATTTAATGGTAGATATTTACAATCCCATTATATTTGTCCATATCAACGATGATTTATATAAACAAGAAAATGGACTATAATAGGTATATGTAGAAATCACACACATGACATTGGATGGTTTTGTATATTTAGAATTGAACCAATACATCATAAAATAATTTATTTACAACTAAAGGAAAGAAAAAGAAGACAGTTTGTGTTAAAAAATAAAGTGAGAGAGTTAGAGGAAGGATGAAGTATATCATTAATGCAAAGATAACTTCCTCGTATCCGAGACGTTCAATATTGTAAGTATCAATTTCTTGGTATCTTTTGTTTTTTTATGTTTTTTATGAGTCAGTGCTCTGTAAGCACAAAGCTACAGTTATCGTGATGCATTCTGGTCGTTCGGAGTCTCTATGGACACTTTATTCTTTATCAAACAAAACATACCTTTGGGAATTGTATTGTTTAATCCCCGATATACTACAAGAATGCATCTTGATAACTGTAGCTTTGATATGGTATATTACAAGTACTGATATTATTATTGATCTGTTTTTCGGCTGTTTTAAAAAATTGTTTCACTTGTTATTGTACATTTCACATTTGTGACCTTCCAAGCGATATTGGAGTATGTAGATTTTGACCGGTAAAGAAGCGGTACAATTTTTGACCGGTCAAAATGCAGGGTTAAGCTGTTAAAATAAAAATGGACCGGTAATTTGACCGGTCGATCGTATATCACACCGGTCTTTTTGACCGGTCTTTTTGACCGGTCATTTAATTTGTTTGACCGGTCATTTAATTTGTTTGACCGGTCAACCACCGGTCAAATGCACCAGTTTTTGACCGGTTTTGAGGGCAGTAAAAAAGTTTTGCATAAAACTTTTCGTTCATATGACATTGGTCTAGACAAGTAGCAAAATTACAAGAGAAGAGGGAAGCGAAATGAAAAAAAAGTCTTATTATAGATACAGTGGAATCTCTCCATCTCGAACAAAAAACTCAGTCCCTTCGACATTATTATATAAGCTATTTGTATCTCTCTATCTCGAACAAGTTTTTTAGTTTTTAGTCCCTTCTTGCGAGTTCAACATAGAAAGACTCTACTGTATTCAATTCTGAAGAATATCTTAGTTCCTTTTTGCCAGGCGATTTTGCAACCCATCTCTAGATCCAACGCTTGTGTCCCTTTTCCCCAGCGAATTTGCGACCCATCTATGAATCCAACGCTTGTGTCCATCTGAATTAAGTTAGTCCTAGACTGTCGACATCATTACTAATCTCTACTTTAATTTCTGTAGACAGGATGGTGACAGCCGTGGGGTTTCCGGGAATTAAAAGACATTAACTCAGACGTTTAGGATTATTTCATGATGGAAAGGATCAATTAAAAGAATACCCAACTTAAATCTATAATCATCAACAACATGAATATATTTAGGTTTGGTTTAAAACGTGAACAGTTAACTGAAATAGTTTGAAGGACTTTGTTTATAAATAAAACATCTGAACCTAGTCAATATGATCAAGAATATTAAGTTGCGCTGTATAATATTCTTGATATGATGAAATGACAATAGCTTTTATAATCTATTTCAAAATATATTTGCCCATACAAGGGAAAGGCTTCCATGATCCTTTTTATTAATGTCGCAATAGACTTCCTTTTTGGACTTTTAACTTTCTGAAAACATTGTATAAGCGTTGTAAAGACGCCTTACAACTCGTAAATTACATTTTGACTGATGTTTGTATATCAAACAAATAGAAAAAATGGCGATTTTTGGTTTGACCATTCAAAGACAAGCTTATAAGTAAAGAATTGTTGCCAATGAAAGCAATTTTTATTAATAACAAATGTTGAAATATAATTTCTAAATATGATTTCTAGAAATTTTTAATGGAAATACGAAAACGTTTAAAACGCATCTTTTGTCACAACTTAACTAGAGTTTATAAGGGTAATAATTTATTCAATTTGCAGAACTGATATGCAAAGAGAAAAATATCAAATTTTACAAAACCTTTTAAATTTTATAAATAAAAATCATCAATTTCTACGACATGTACATACTTCTTTGTGCTATTAGCCTGAAAAATCCAGACAAACCAGGAGCGGGTGGCCCTGGATTGCATGAACCAACTCCATTGAAAAAAAGTCATATATTTCATTGGCTTATTTTAATCTTTTTTTTTTTGATAATTTGGTGCGAAGTCTTCCCTTAAGGGAAGAAATTTTGACTGAATTAAAATCGCGCCAAAATTATTTTTTTTTCTCCATCCGCCAAATTAAATTCCCGCCAAATTTGATATTTTTGGTCATCCGCCAAATTAAATTCCGCCAAATGCGCCAAATTTTCTTTCCGCCAAAATTTCTATCCGCCAAAATTTCTTCCCTTAAATTTAATTTATTTTCCATAATATTGAGCAAATCTTAAAATTGGTTCTTCTCTTGTTTTGATATCGATGATACAAACAGACGTCTCCCACCCCTTTTAAAAACACTTTTAAATCTAAAGATTAATAAAGCTTACAGGCAGGCGAGTCTATTACCACCCATTAATTTATTTGAGATTCTATCGATTATAAGTGGCTTCTATATTATTTATAAGGAGGAGTTTAAAATGGTCAATCAAAATACCATTATAACACAATCACCCATAAGCCATTTTAAGTCTTTTTTATTTTCAAAAAAATATATATACAAAAGATCTACGATTATATGTTAGCGTCCGTCGGGAAAACGGCAAGTTGACCAACGACGCATGCGATCAAAGACCTGAACTAGCGATCAAAGACATGTTTAAGTTTAACAGGTCTTGGAGCGCTAAATAACTCATAGAAAATCAAACGATTTCAGGTCTTGGATCACTAGTACAGGCCTTTGATCGCTTACGGAAAAGGATTTTCACCAAAGACAGATCGTCACTTTAAAGCGGTGTAATCAATCACCTGTCGATCAGAAAATTTGGCATTGATCTGATCGATCAAACGTGCATTTTCCCGCCAAAAATCACATGGATAATAGACTCAGTTAATCTATACATTATTGCCCTATGTATCAGCTACAAATTTTGTCTTGTACATTGCGTTGGAGTAAGTTTGGGTAAATGGGAAGCACTAAATATAATCAAGGAATGACCAGACCACGAGTGATGGAGTCACCCATTGGTGCTTAGAATTGCATCAACATCTTTTATGCTTACGTTCATTAAGTAGGAAAATTCCTAGCCTAAATAAGGTATTAAAACCATTATTTTTTAATCCACAACTGATAACATGCATCACGGAAGAAAAATGTTTCAAAACGCCGAAAACTGAAACTAACTTTGAAAGGATTTATATATTATCTTTTTGATAAAAGATCCACGATAGATTACAACACTACCGTACACGCGAGATTTATTTCGTAAAGACCCACGTGTTCTACGGCAAAATTTAGCAAAAAAAATTACTACTTGAAATTTTCTGTACTTTTTTTACGGATATTTTTATAGCACTGCAATATATAGCTGTTTAATCCTGGATTTATTTTACAGCTTTACTTCTTTTTTTGAAAAATATTTCTCCTCAAAATAAATAACAATTTTTTAATAAAAAATCGCATACGGTTTCTTTACTGTTCTGCAAATAATATCTTGTAGCGAAACGATATCAAAAAAAATTCTGTAAAATTTTGCTTTATTGATGTGTCCGCCCTGTCTGCTAGGAATTTTGTTACGGTAGCAGCTAAAGCGGAGACCGTATTAATTTTGCCTTGGTACTACTACTACTCCTCTGCGAGAAGACATTTCTGTCTAGTAGGTATAAGCGTATACTTTTCGTCACGCAAGGCGGGCGTTTCCAGATTTTTCCAAAATTTCAAAATTTTCTCCTACCGTTTAGAGCCATGTGGCTATTTTTTAAGTTCTTTTGGTTTAGGTAACCAAACTTTTAAAACATTTTATTACGGTAGCAGCTAAAAGCGGAGACCGTATTAGTTTTGCCGTGGTATTACTACTACCTCTCAGAAGACATTTCTGCCTAAGACCTAAGCGTATACTTTTTCTTCACGCGAGGCGGGCAAAAATTCAAAACTTTTCAAAAGTCCAAAAATTTTCAAGAAAATTCAAAATTTTCAAAATTTTTAAAAACTTCAAGCTGCTACCGTTTAGAGCCATGTGGTTATTTTTTCCTTAAAAACAACATGTCTGCCAGGTTGATTAAAGAAAGTGTTTTAACTGGGGAAAAAAACATCAATAAATACAAATAGGGAAAATTATATCACAATATTGATTTTTATCTCTGACAGCGTCACCAAAGTTCAAGTTTTATGAACTATACATCATTTAACCTTTATTAGCATATAAATAATAACACTTCATTAATCGATCAGTTACTCATTTAAATGTTAGTATTTCAAGCTATTGTCGTTCTCAACATTCTCAGTGGCGGATTTAGAAGCATGTCCAAGTTATGCAGGATAAGAGTAAAATGTCTTTAAGGCGAAACAAAATTAAATTATTGTTCTACAGGCCCGACCGACCCACAATCAAAAAAAATAATAATATCAACTTCTATTGCAAAAATACATATTGTAGTAACAGAATTTGCGCCTGGATATTCTTAGAAGGGACATGCTTTTAAAAATTAATGTTAAAAAGGAAGTGAAAACGAGGGAAAATAAAATTTTAAAAATTTTGGAGAAAAATATTTTTATTTTACCGACCGGCCGGTCCTAATTTCTCTTACGATCTGCCTGTAGAACAATAAATTAAATTTGTCTCGCCTAAATAGTCATTAACTACCATAATTCCGTATAGAATTTTTAAATTGAAGTTAAATTTAATTTAGCTGGACATACTTCTTGATCAGCCACTGGTTCTAAGGAAGAGGTATATGTTGATAAGTTGTATCTAAGCTTTATTAGAACCATCCCTTAAAAATGTTTTTCATGCATTTAGAGTATTGATTATTAAATGCATATCAACATTCATAAATATTTTGTGCATAACAAATTATTTGTCGTATATCCGAACCATTGCAGTCTCTTCTTCCTGCTGACATTTACAATTGTATCGTCGAGTTTGAGCAGTCGCCTAATTTTTCTCATTCCTAATGTCTGTCACGCAAGGAAACGCCTAGAGGTAGATTGATACGTATCTATGCTTTATTGAGAACCATCTTTAAAATCGTTTTTTTTTGTATCTACTAGAGTATTCATTATATGAAATGCATATCATAAATGTTTTGTGTATAACAAATTATGATCAATACTTATGTTTTGTCTGTCATCTTGTCATCTAAGGAATTATAGTAATTATGCTCATTGAATTATTGAAAAGAAAGAAAGAAAGAAAAAAAAGAAATCATTTTTTTTTTTAATAAAACATAATCTCAACTCAGAAATCAAATATCTGAATATATCTTTAAATATGCTTGCTATTGCTTTGTTGTTTTGAAAATTATGTTTTATTATGCTGATTATTGGTTGATGATGTCGTAGTCTGCTTGTATACGTCTTGGTTGTCAGACTGACTGCTTGAGAATTAGAAAAAAGAATATTGACGTATACAATATTTTTATATAAACTGGAGAAAAAGTTTTGAATGTCTAATAGGAGTATTGGAAAAGAAGACAATTTTCTTGTAAAAACTATTAATTTTTGCTGTGATCTTGTTATACGTTTTTGTACTCGCTGGATTTGCTCGTTTGGTTATACTGCATTTGAGTAAATCTGTAGCCAGCCGAATCTGCATTGCACTCTCTGGTAGTACGCAGCAACTGAATAAAGGAAGATATGGGTTTCTTTGATGAGTAAGCTGATTTTTCAAAGAATATCTTGTTTCTTCTTTGTTTACAATGAATATGACACTCGCTTGCCTTAGATCAACCTAGATATCTCTTCTATAAAGAGACAGATTCTGGAGTTATATAATGGTGGGTCCGAGGTGAGGCTCAACTAGAGGAGGGAAGTAAAAACGATTAAAATTCGTCAAATTTAACAATTTTGTTAAGGTTTACTCTCCTGCTGTAGTTGAGCCTCACGTCTTGGTCCTGGGACTGGTATATCCTCTATTTTAAGTATATCCAAAAGAAAGCAAACATCATGTGTAAAACAAAGCTTTTCCTTTTCTAAATAATCATAGTTGATAATGACTTCTTTAATCGCAGTTTATTTCTCCTCTCCTGCTATGATGCCTGTCAAAACTTATAAATACGTCACAGTCTTTTTCAAAAACGTTTAAGGCTGGAGCTACATAAACAATGCACTCTGGGAAACGGTGGCGAAAACGAATTACATGCTAAGAAACACACTTAAATTGCGCTCCATGTATGTTTCAGCATTAAATATTTTATTAACATTCCAACTTCTTTCGAAACACTGCATGACGGCTCGGAATTCTAGCTGAGATTAGGTTATTGCTGGTTTTATTTGTCGTAATCATCAATTCAAATTTACTCATAACTGTGCAGCTTTGATTGAGGATGGTCTTATGAATTCATGTTATGCCAATGTTGTTATAATAAACGCTTTGTCTATCCCGACAAAAAAATTAACCAGAGAGCTTTATGGTAACAATAATTCACCAATTTTCACCACCAAAATCGACCACTCGTCCCCCAGAATTCTGCTGGAGCTAAAACAAGCTAAAAAGCTAACTTGCAAAGATCTGACATACACAGAGCGGGATCTAATGTAAGAGTAAATGTCAACAATCAACATGGGCCTTTTTTGACTCAAAAAGAATAAGTAAGACAAAAATTCAAATAACAATTTTCAATTGTATACTAAGCAATTCAGTAGCTCAGCCTTTACAAAATTATTTTTACCGGTAACTGTTTTAAGCTGCGAGTACTTGTTTTTTGGAGAACAGATTTCTTGACCTTATAGGTTCTGCATGCAAACATTTTA
>JAUKWF010000802.1:0-10688 GCA_032356525.1 Eutonina indicans
TCAAAAAATAAGATTTGGAGTTTTGACCGATTAAAAATCGATGCATGGAAAGTTTAAACTCGTGTCCCCTCCCCCATGCCACTTCTCATTGTAACATTTGAAACATTGGCACAAAAGAAAAACCGACGGGGTAAAAAAATTATAATCTTATTTTCAGTAGAAAATTTGCGGTTTGAAAAAAAACAAAAAAACGCATCCATTCTAGCGGAAACAAGTTACCCAGTTGAAGAAAATCAGTGAATTTTAATCTTCGCAAAAACCTGTTGCGACAAGTGCAGATTTCATGTATGACGTCAGAGAAACCGCGCTACCAAACTAACCCCCCCCCCCCCTTATCAATGTTGTTTATTCATAGCTACATAGCATAGCAGACAGAGAAAAAATGAAAACCTTGATAAGGGGGCAGGGGATTTTTGGGGCTTTATACACAAACATTTTGAGTTTTCTGATATGTCGCAACAGTTTTGACGAAGATTGTAGATGATTGCACACGATTGAATTTGTTTTTATAAAAAGATAGGTAGAAACTTTCTAGAAGTTCTAGAATTTTGGCACGGTTGATCTTTGATCTTATTTTCGCTCTACTTGTGATGGTATAAATTAAATGATTAAAATAGCAAGCTAAAGTAGCTGGAGTTTACGCTATGTAATGTTGCAACTACCAGCTGCTACCAGATGACATTTTTAGCGCAGCGCACGCCACCGATTTTTTCGATATCGTCAATTACGGAAATGGACGGAAAAATATCTGCAATCTGATTGGTTGAGAGGAGCAACATATATCCTATCGTTCCTAATTTATCCTATATTTTTCTCGCCTAAAGGCTCGAAAAATATTATGGAAAAATATCGGAACTCAAAAAATATATCCCATAACTAGTACATATATCTTACATATATATTTATTCATTCAAAAATTGGTTTTCTTCGCCATCCACCAATTTTAGTTGTCTTTTTACACAATTTTTGTTTCTGGACAAATTCTCTATTAAGGGAGACTTGCTTTAGCGAGGATTTCGTTTTGCCAAGATCTTACTTTCTTATCTTGGGATTAAAGCACAAATAAAACAGAGACATACGCCACCAATTTTAGTTTTCTTTTTACACAGTTTTTGTTTCTGGACAAATTTTCTTTTAAGGGAGAGAAAATATAATACCTGCCGGTTTAAACTTGCTTTAGCGAGGATTTCGTTTTTCCAAGTTTCTTATCTTGGGATTAAAGCACGATAAAAGTGAAATAAAACAGAGACATACGCTAAACCTTTGATATTTCTCGACTGCTATTTTTATTTACCTTGTTCGATTGTTTTTATTAGATAGGACCAGCGAATTCATTTTGAAAGTGAAGGGGCAGAAATATTTAGTAACTAAGGAGGGCCAACCATGGTTGGGACCGACAGGACTGAAAATCTTTTTGGGTCGCCGGCCCTGGGCTACCGTTTACAGTGGTTGCTATTTTAATTATAGATTATAGAGATAAAACCCTTTACAATCATATTTTAAAAGAATTTCTACAAAAAAGTCCCTCATGAAGTCACATTAAACAAATAGAGAAGAAATCAAGATTTTTCATTTCAGACACCTATTATGTAAGCATTAATATGTACTACATATACTATGAACTACTACTATGAACGATTCCCGGACAATTGGGGAACAAAGGGGAATTGTCTAGTCAGGGAGTTGTTCGGTCGGGGAGTTGTCCGGTCGGGGAATTGTCTGTCGGGGAGTTGTCCTCGGGGAATTGTCCGTCGGGGAAACGTCTGTCGGGGAATTGTCCGGTCGGGGAATTGTCCGCATACCAACTTACCCTATGAACTACTATATATGTACATATACATTTCTTAAGTTCTCTTCCTTTAAAAAAAATAAGAACAGCTTATCTCTCTCATGTTTATGAAAACCACAATATGGTTGACGTAAGTCTAGATACGATATCATTTCAACGTCCAAAAAACGTCCATACGAAGCTCACAAAACGTACTTTCGGGACGTTGAAATGACGTCGACTGAAAACTGTGAAAAAAAGTAAGTGCAATCAAAATGAAAGAAAAAAAAAGTATTTTCTTATCAAAGACCAGTAACCATTATAAATATTTTTACTGCTTCAAATTTTTCTTTTTCTTAGTTTTTCTTCCGAGCAACAAAATATTTACCGATGATTCTTACATAGCATAACTTAACCACGTCCGGATAACGTACACGAACAAACATTACATGGCCGTTGAAAAGACGTACGGTTGTTACGTAATAGGACGGAAAGGGATACAAAATTCTTGTTTTGCGGCTTATGTTCTGTTTGAAAGTTGACTTGCAACAGTGTGTTTTGTTCATTCCAGCTTTGACATTTGACGGCGTCAGAAAGTTACTACAAAATGCAGATATTTTTGAAAGTTAACTCATGAAGGTAAAAATAACTTATTTTGTTACCTTCATGGGTTAACTGTGTGCAGGTTAAACAGTTTCCTCTACGGTTGAGTGTATTTTATAGTTGTTGTAAAGGCGCGCAATTGAATAAAAAACGCTCCTTTGCTACCTGTGGCTTTGAGAAATTTGTCGAATTGGTATTTTCATATACACAAAAGAACACCATTAAATTCTTTTCCAGTGAAATTGAAAAGAATATATTAGAAAACCAATATTAAGGGAGTGCAAAGTTTTCTAGATTATACTGTATCGACGTTGTGGAAGCTGTAGATGTACCATGGCTCAGGCTTGTATATGAACGGGCGGGTTCTGAGGTTCGCCATGTTTGTAGTTGCTAAATTACATATCATGGTGAAAAGATTTACAAATTAAAAGATTATGATAGATTTTAAATATTTTTTGATTTTGTCGAATAGATATTTTAATAAAACTACTTTTATTTTCTAAATTTGATGTCTTATCGGCCCGTTTTGCACCGGAGGCCAAAAATTACAGCCATTTAATAATAAAAAGGGCCGATAAGGTACACCATGCAGGGTCGCTATTAACTTTTTTATCATTTCAGCCATACTTTTGACAGCCGTTTTCAAAATCGAGTCCGCCTATTTAAAGCAGAGAGAAAACCACTAAAATTGGCCATGGGCCAACAGTTTTTTCTCGTTGGATCAATTTTTCTCGTTGGTCAAAAAAATGCGAAACGTCAGTCATGGTTATCACAAAAAAAAGTAGATCATTGAGCGATAAAAATCAATGTTTTTAAAATAGTAACAAAGCGCAGAGGTAAGTCCACCTTTTAAAAGATAAGATACAAATTAAAAGTTAAGATAAATTCACTCCTCGTGATAAGAACTGCATAAAGACCGCTTTCAACTTACAGTAGTTTTGTTCGCCGGCTAAAGCGCCCGTTTAAACTCCCGAAACTCACAAAACGAACAAAAGCACACAGAAAACAATTTTTCATAATTTTATGTTTTACGCATGCGCATACTTTAAAGGAAGAAACTTTCGCGGTTTCGCGTTTTTTGGCCTTTTCCGCGAAAGTTTATTCCCGCGAAATATCTCAAAAAAAACTTTTGAAGTAAAATCTAAAGAAATTCGTCAGTTTTTCACAATTTTTCATCGAATTCCAAATCTTGACTCTCAAAAAAACAAGAAAAGCACGGAAATAGCAGAAATAAAAATATCGAATAAAAAAGAACTTTTAACCTTAATTTTTTCTTCTGCAGCGAAAGTTTATTCCCGCGAAATAAATTAAAAATTGACCGTCCGCGAAAGTTAATTCCCGCGAAATACAAAAATTTCGCGGTTGGGCTCGTACCGCGAAAGTTTCTTCCTTTAAAGTAACACGGCCGCTTTGGTCGGCGAACAAAACTACCGTAAGTGTAAAGCGGCCTTTATGTAGTTCTTATCACAAGAAGTGAATTTGTCTTTTATCTTTTAATATTTTTTAATATTCTTGTGTTTACATAAGTATACAGCACATCTGTCCACTTCATATGGTTACACTAAATAACTATCAGCCACTTATAAGCTTATCTTCACCACCAACATGTATCAACGCCTATCTACCAAAAACGTTATCTAACAGTTCAAAAGTCCAAAAGAAAACATCCTGAAAACATTTTAAGTACATATCCAGCACCAGTGTAAACAGGACTTTAGTAGTAAAAAAGCAATGTAGCAATGTATTTTAGCTAACATAACTTAAAAAAAATAATCAAATTTTCTCGTGAACAACAAACCATACACCTTTACACCCTTACTGTTTTCTCTTGTCAGTCATTTTTCTTATTTTCTTCATAGCTGCCTTCATTTGATAATAATTATATATAATATACAATCTAAATGCAGGGTCAATGGTTAAAAAATATTAAACCTATCACAAACAATCACATCACTGAAATACATTGTAGCGGAATAACACAAAACAGAGAGCATTTTAGACTGGGAGTCAGTGCTCAAAAAATGAGCGTTTAAATCGTTCAGTTGAGATTTACTACGGTACGATAGTACTGAACAATGATCGATCAAATCGCTTAAGTGAGCACTCATTTGAGTTCTAACGTGAATGTTCATGTGAACGCTCATTTGAGATTTCCCTTTTCGCGTGGAAAGTAACACATATGGACATTCATCGTCAGCTGAAATTTACCGAAATTTAGACGTTCTTCTTATAACAAGTCACACACATCATTACCATTTTCTATTTAATTACATTCGCCACAAAGAAAAAGTCGCTTTTGCTTCAAAAAGTTAAGAAAATTTGTTTGGGGGGTCAATGAATTATTGAATTCTTACAATCTAATATATATTTATAAAGCAAAGAAAACATTGAAGAAAAATCTATGCATTATGCAAAAAGAAGACAATTCCCGTAACCACTCGAATAACTAGTGCCTTTCTTCTGATATGAAATTATATTAATTAATTAATTAATTAATTAGTCGAGATTTTAAAGTTCAAACAAAGGTGATATAGAAATACTGTCAACAATGTTTAATTTCATTTTCATAAACTTCCACCTGAATAAATATTTTATTTTTATTTCCATTCGATTCGATTACATATGTTCATGTGAGCAGCCGCGGTATTATTTGTTTCATCTGCTTTGTTTCCAGTGTTAAACTTTTACACTGTTCTGTTGTCAAGGGAATTAAATTGTTTCGCATAAGGGGAAACAAAATCAATTGTCTGCGATTTATAATAAATATCCAACTGGTAACTATTTCTCAGATGCCATCAACATTTAGTTGACAGGAGACAGCAGAATTGAGACAGCGTGTGTCGCAGTAAGGTAAGCAAGCAAAACCGTCCAGCATTTGAATGAATTTTCCTTATTTTTTTCTGATAGAGTAATTATACGCAAGAGAAAGGAGGAGGAGAGATTTTTAAAGTAGCAAAAAAATACATTTTTATGTTATTAGGCATTATATGTTGTACAGTATCCAAATTTTCGTAAACAAAAATTTTCTAAAAAGTTTCCAAAAAAAACAGATACTCATTGCCTAACCAGCCTTTCTAAAACTGCTACCGTTTGGAGCCATGTGGCTATTTTTGAAGCTCGACCCTTAGAGACTATCTTTAACCAATATCAGATAACAACATATAAGAGGCTGGACAAACTATATTTTTACATAAATTGAAACTATATAATAAAAAAATAATTTTTATTTAACAATCACCTCGTTGCTAGGTTATACGCCCCTGGCAACAGCCAACAATTGAAACCTTTGCGACATTAACTTCAGATAGGTTTATTTATAGAACCTAAAACTTTGCAAGAATGTTTGTAGCATTAAACTTTATAAAATGAATGAGGCATTTTTTCTATAGCAACGGTTGCTATAGAAAAAATGCCTCATTCAGATAATAGAGTTCCCAATGTCATAAACATTCTTGCAGAGTTTCAGTTTTTAAATATAAACCTATCTTGAGAGATAAAATGTCGCAACCGCTATTTTTCAGATTTTGAGAAAACAAGCGTTAAAGTTAAAAATGTAATATCGGAAAGTTTGCAGAAATCTATCAAAATCTTATTATTCATTCAGCTTAACTTTCTGCAAACGTTATTATGGATATAAAAACCTATTTAGGAAGAAAAGTTAGAAATTAAATGTTCTTTCACAATAAACGAAACATTTTGGTCATCAACAAATACGATAGTGACAGGATTTTTAGTAACGACAGTTGCTTTTGATTTTTGTAATGCTGATTTCTTTTTGGTCGGTTATGGTGCATTGTGCCAGACAGAGACTGTACTTGAGGACTGTACTTGAGAAAGAGACTGCTTTATTAACAGATGTGTCTTTCTTTTTCATTGACTTTCTGCGGCTCGTCAAATGTTACGGGGAATCAAAGAGATAAAATTCCCTCCATGGGTGGTAAAATAATACCAGAAAAAGGATTATCGTTGTTATGGCATTGCTAGGGAATTTAGAAGTACTTAATGTTACAGTTTTTTCAAGTATTATGATACAATTGGTGCTTAGTAAATGTTTTTATCGTAATCCTCGATAAATTTTACATAAGAAACGCCGATTTTTTATGGTTTTGATTTTTACCAAAAAATTTAGGGTCGAGTACCACCTTAAACGGAACACAGTAATCAGCTTTTGTGAAAAACTCTTTGTCATTTTTCTTCTTGCGCATTTTTATCATTAATTACATGTTTTCTTGAAGAAAACATCGGCGCAAAATGTTAGCCGTAGGATAAAACAAAAGAAATTCATGGAACAAAAATTTCATGACCTGTCAAATTTTTCTCGTCATTCTATTTAGCTAATGCGAGATACAAAAGATTTTTCACTGGCTGTGAATGTGAATGTACTGTAAATCAGAGGTAATCTAATTAGAATTATTATTGCATCTCGTTTATTTGACTCTACGCATGCCACACACGAAGCAATCATCTAAACGTCCAACCAACGTTCAAACAACGTTCGAATAACAACATATGAACGTTGAATTTGCTAACTGGATTTTGTTAAACTTGAAGTGATGACAATAATACACTATTTCTATTATATCAATTCGTAAAAAACACAGTAGAGTATATAAATGGTAGGAATATAATGAATGGTACGCATGTTATAACAAAGTATTTGGAAAAAAGTTTCAACTAAATATGACTTATATATATAATAAATATATCATTATTATAATTTTCTGGACGATACAACTGGTATTATATTATAATATATGATGTGATTATTATAAGTAAGTAAGTAAGTAATATTGCGTTGAGCCCATACTTGAGCAGAATAGGAAAGATGAGAGTGAAAAATAGAAAAATAAATGGAAAGCAAGATATCAAAAAGAACATAGTGACGAAGTTTGCTTAAAGCACCATTTGCACGTTTAAGTTTATTGCAAACAAATGTAGTGTGAAAGTCCCAGTTAAGATTTTCATCAATCAGTACGCCTAGGTATTTAACATATCGGTCTTGATTCGAACATCATAGTTGATTGCTTTACGTTTAGGATGGAAAATAAGAAGTTCGGTTTTGGTTGTATTTAAGGATATCTTATTGGCGTTTAGCCACTTAACAAGGCATTTAAAGTCAATATTTATCTTCTTGGATAGAGATTTTAACGATTTATCTTTGCGGAAAAGCATGCTATCGTCTGCAAAAAGGAAAGTACTAGAAAACAGGATAGCGGCAAGGTCATTAATGTACAATAAAAACAAAAGGGGTCCTAAAAATCCTTGCGGGACTCCGAAAATATTTTTCAAAAGTTTAGAGTCACATCCAGAAATTGATACAAATTGAGTCCTCTGATTTGTCTCAAAATTTAAGTCGTTATCATCTTCGAAAAGATTAGAGGTGTTAAGAGAATTTAATGCATCAAAATGTGCTTTAAATTTACTCATATCATTTTCGTAAGTTTTACTCCTGGAATCTTCTTCCGCAAACGGGAGATTTGCAAATCTACATGATTTACAAAGCCAAATATTTTGAGAATTGGATTTTTCAAAACCGTTACATTTGAAATGAGACCAGTTTTGACAAAGTTCACAAAAATGCCCTGTTGATGCGTGGCCGAGTTGTTAAGGAGATGGACTTAGAATCCAAGGGTTTTCAGTTCAACGCCACTTCAAAGCTTTCGGTGGTGAAAATTGATAATCACTCTAAGGCTCCTTAGAGGTGTTTCGCAGGATTCGTGGCCTCCAGTGAAAACAATTACAGGACTATAGGTGGTCTGGATTATCTGGACTAGCCACTATATATATACAAAATTATTATTACATATTATTAAATATAACCCATATTATATTATATTTAGAAATATTGTTATTGCTGTTATTATTTTCGGGAACCTTATAAGAAATGGAACCCTATTGACTATTTCCAAGATGGAAAATGCAAATACCCAATTTGCGAAAGAAAGACAGCAAAGGAAAGGTGATTTTTGGTCATTGTTTTGATAAAAGACCTTATTTATTTTTATTTCCCACCGACCGACCGACCCACACTGCTGTCGCAGATTTCGCCCACACAAAACAACTATTCTAATTAAATTCGTCTCGCCTTATAAGAAAAGCAAATTAAGAAAAATCATACGATCCAAAATAATCACGTACACTTGGGAATTTAAATAATGACCGAGGTGACAAATATTAATTACAATTACAAAAAGAACCGCAAAAACAAACTGCGTAGGAGTGCTTCTTTAGGAAATATCAAGCTATACAGAGGGTCGTTTCAACAACAAACATTTCTCCGCAGCCATAGTTTAATAACAATTATACTATAATGACAAAAAAAATGTCAATTATTAGGGACGGAAAAGTTCTCTTATATCTTATATAAAAAGTCTTATCTTATATCTTACTTTCTAGATGTCTGTTATTTACAAAGGAGATTGACGGGACATTTTTTAGTATATGTTTGTAAGTTGTCGAAGAGAAGTATGTTGCGATGAATTAGGAGTTATTATATGTTACGGGTTGGAAAATTTAATAAACGGGGACTAATAGGGATAAGCTATGAGAAGACTTTTAGGGATACGCTATGAGAAGACTATTAGGGATACGCTATGAGAAGACTATTAGGGATTGCTATGAGAAGACTATTAGGGATACGCTATGAGAAGACTATTAGGGATACGCTATGAGAAGACTATTAGGGATAAGCTATGAGAAGACTATTAGGGATACGTTATGAGAAGACTATTAGGGATACGCTATGAGAAGGCTATTAGGGATACGCTATGAGAAGACTATTTATTAGGGATACGCTATGAGAAGGCTATTAGGGATACGTTATGAGAAGACTATTATGGATACGCTATGAGAAGACTATCAGGGATACGCTATGAGAAGACTATCAGGGATACGCTATGAGAAGACTATTAGGGATACGCTATGGGAAGACTATTAGGGATACGCTATGAGAAGACTATTAGGGATACGCTATGAGAAGGGGTTCTTTCGTTTAGAAAATACAGTTTACTCGACTGCTCCTACCAACAAGAATTATTTTGGGTTGACAAAAAAGCTATAAAATTAATAATCGAGTCTTAACAACCGAGAAGTGGTCGTTTATTCGAAACATAGTTACTACGTACGACTCACGTATTTGTGTCTTTTTCAACTTGTTTTTGAGTTTATCTCCACCGTGTCAGTTATAGATTTGTTTTCGCATTTCAGACAGTACAAACCAATACGAAGAAAAGAAAACTATGTAAAGTTTTATTTAAACTACTTACGTGTTTTTATTGCAAACTAAGACTTTCTAATATATAAACCCCCGGTAGTATTTACCTCACACACAATCATTATTATTATTATTACTATTAATCAATTTATTTCCCTGTCTCCATAAATAAATGGTTCTTCTTACAGAAAAAGCGTATGATATATATATATATATATATATATGCGTTATGTATATAAAAATAAAAAATAACAATAACATTTATAACATTAATAATCAACTAAAACTATAAATTATACGAGTAATTAGATCAAATCAGACATAGAAAAGATCAGTTTATTTTAACTGGCTTATCCTAAAACTGGCCATGTATATTGTTTTTTAAATGAAGATTTCGTTTTTCGTTTCGTTATTTATACAGGTAAGTACTATTACGGTAGCAGCTGAAAGCGATACTGTATTAGTTTTAGCTGTGTACTACTACGACTTCGACTACGATTTTTACATTTCTTGATAGTATTGACTAAATCCAGCACTTATTACCATATCTTTCCATTGATGTTATGTCGCTGCTACCGTTTGAGTCCATGTGGCTATTTTTTAATTAAAGATGCTATTTACCAAGTATGATTTTAATTTTTATTTTGTATTTTGTTCCACTTTTTAAAGATCTATCTCATGCCGTCTCTAGTGGGTACTGTTTCATTTGATAGAAAGCTAAATTGTTATAAAAATAATCTCTATAAAGTGGACATCTCTTTAGCGGACAAATGTTTTTGCACCGATAGTGTCCGGTTTAGAGAGATTCCATTGTATTTGACATTATATAGTATTTTTAAATTGTTTCTTCCTGCTTTTTGTTTTAGTCATATAGAAAAAGAATGAACTAGTAATGCAATGCATGCAAACATCAACAACACATCTTCCGCAGGGATCGGTCACGCCGTACCACCACCGCATAACACCGCTCATCAGGTGTTCTGGCCGTCCATCGAAACACCGATCGGAGTGGAGGCTCTCATCCTCATTCACGTTATCACGATGCTCATCTCCATACCCGGTAACCTGATTACAGCTATGATCATTGTCAATCACCGCACGCTG
>JAUKWF010000803.1:0-10685 GCA_032356525.1 Eutonina indicans
GTATGTTTTTTCTAATTCAATCCCTTATCTCTCATAAATTATAAAGCAATTAAGTTTTTTGATATAATAAAAATCATGAAGCCATACAGTAATTAGGGACACCCTGTAGTCTATATGCCAACTATGTTATTTTTGGGGTGTATTCCACTTTAAGGCTCTTCCAAAAACATATTATTATTAACAAGGCATTCGTTTTTGTGATTATAGTTCTTTTAATTGTTTAGAATTTATTTGAAATCATAGCAGTTTTGGTTAATTATGTGTAATGTAAATAATAAATGCTTCTCTGTCCTCTTCTAATTAGCTACTGACATTTAGTGTTGACATTTAATATCTAGATTAGATATTTTCGCTTCTTATTTTATCCAACAGGAAATTTTTCTAACCAAACTGTACAGGGTATCAAAAAAAAACGTATCGACTGTCATCTCACTCTTTAGTAGTTCATCTCACTCTTTAGAAGTTTTTATAACAATCGTGTGCTTTAACAATAACATTTTGTATCCTGCACTGGACGAAAAACCATATTTCCAATCATGGAAATGCGTAGAAAGGTCACATTTTCATATTTAAAATTCTGGAAATATGTTGAAATGTGACCTTTTTGGGAAAGTTCCATGATTGGAAATGTGGTATTTTTCCCAGTGAAATCTACTAAAGAGTGAGTTGACAGTCGATACTTTTTTTCCGGATTCCCTGTATATTAGTTCATATGTGTTTTTTTGTTTGCTTTCACTTTTTTTCACTTTTTGTATTTAGCAAGTTTGTAAATATTTTAATTAGTTTGATATCTTTTATATTTCATAATATGATTTCTCGTTTATAGTACTTTCTTAGTAGTCGTCCTTGTTACTCTTTCTAGTCCTAACCTGGTAAGAATTAAAGTCATCCACAGGGCCGGCGAATTCATTTTGAAAGTGGAGGGGCCAAAATATTTAGTAACTAAGGAAGCCCCACCGCGGTTGGGACTGACGGGACAGAAATTTATTCTGGGTCTTTAATACGCTAAACTAGCTTAAACACACCCCAAATTTACACATAAAGTTAGAAATTATCCAAGGTTGGATAAATATTAGTCAGAAAGTCTGTCGTTGACTGTTTTCACGCTTCCCCATCTATTTTCCTCATTTTACGGAATAGATGTTTTATTTTTTATTTGTAACATAACGCAGAAAGAAAAGTGTTGAGATAAATTAGCATCTGATCTAGATGAATATGAAGACCAACAATTAATCTGGAGTATTGACTGTCCAAGAAGGGTTGATATACAGGGGCGGCTGTCCAAGAAGGGTTCATATACAGGGCCGGATACAAAATTTATTTTCACCCCTGCTCAAATCTGTAAATTGATGTACTTACTTTAATCGGATTTTAGCGAGACTAATTCTAGCGTTATAGCGAGTTTTTGCCATTTTCGCTAAAATTAGTCTCGCAAAAACACGTAAAATCGTCGGATTTCTAAAATAAATTCAGTTGGGTTTTTTTCTATTTTTATATTGGCCATTTTTGTATTTTTATTTTCGTTTAATTGGATCAAGAAATGACAAAACACACATTAAATCAATATTTTTTCTTAAAAGAGCAATCATTCGCGAAAATTAATCCACGCGAAATTTTCTGAAATAGCGATTCGCTAAAATAAATCTATATCAAGATTTTTCTGACTCGCCAATATACGCTAAAATTAGTCTCGCTAAAATTTCTTCGACTAAAGTATATCCGTAATAACATAGAAATAGCAATAATAGACACTAACTCTCAATCTTGTCCCTGCTTGAGCAGCATGAGCAGGGGTCTGGATCCGCCCTTGGATATTGACTACATGACAGGTGTAAGCTCAAACTGTAAAACTGTCAACGATACAACAAGAAATTCAAAATGTTTTATACCCGCATGTAATAGCATCATTGGAAATCCTACTTTTACTACGTATAAGTATAAAGTATTTTAATTCGTTAGCAAATCTTTTCTTTTTTACTAAGATGTTCCACACTGATCTACGTCTATTCCATTTGGAGATGTCCCGTTAGTCACATACAGTAGACTCCCCGGTTATTCGAACCTGCACTTATTCGAACATATCGCTTATTCAAAGTGAAAGTTATATTCCCCTTGGACTTTCTTCAGGGGCGGATACAGGATTTCATTTTACCCCTGCTCAAATCAAATTTTGATAAAATTTTGTCGGTTATACCATGGATACGGCAATAATATAACCACATGGAGCCCATTTTTACCATGGATGCTTGAGCAGCACGAGCAAGGGTCTGGATCCGCCCCTGTTCTTAACCTGCATATAACCTTTACTTATTCGAACATTCGGTTATTTGAAGTAAATTTCTATCCCCCTGGGAACTTCGAATAACCGGGAGTCTACTGTATTTGTTATATGGTCTCGGATCCCTATAGGTACCTAGGAGTGCCTATGCACGACCCATGCACGAGGGACCGCAGTGGCGGATCCAGAGGTTTGCAAGGTTCGCAGCTGTATATACTGTTTCTCTATTATTTCAACAATGAAAACATCATCAATTCAATAATTTTGACGATATTTCATTGCTTGATTTCAATGATTTGCTGATTTGGCGAACCCTCAATTTTTGGCTAGATCAGCCTCTGGACCGGAACACGCTTTTTGAGTTGCAATCAACCAAAAACTCAAAAATTCCCAACTTTCATTCATGTCAACATTTTTCTTAGAATTGACGATTAGCATTTTTTGTCATAGTGTTATCATCAAATTAAACAAATGTTTCGTATAAAGAAATTGTCATTTTTTTTATTTAAAAAAAACTTTATTTACAATATATAATCTTATAGTTAATATTTGATAAGCTATAAAGTCAAATATAAGTATATTCATTTTATTTATAAGACGTAGTTTTCTAGCCCTGCATTAAAAAAATTGTGACGTTTTTCAAGGTCTGTTAAACGTCCTTTTAACGTATTTTTAAACTGTCTCTCTATATATGACTAAATTCTAAGAACTAAGCGCTAGTATTCAGCCGGAAACTGAGTATTGTAAAGAGTCTCTCTTTTTCCAATCAATTTATTGAGCATAGGCTAATGCCGTACGGAAAAGATAGCAGGCTACACTTTTAGGCCATAGTGTTATTCACGCAAATGACAAACGCTAAAGCGACAGCTAGTGGTAGCAATAGCGGATGTTTACTTATAACATACGTGCACTGGGCGAAAAAACACATTTCCATTCCATTTCTCGAAAAGGCCACATTTCAACATATTTCAAGAATTTTTGATATGAAAATGTAACCTTTCCCACGCATTTCCATGATTGGTTTTTCGTACAGTGGTGGCTTTAACATTTTGCTTAGCCCTATGCGTTGATGCAGTCTTTATTTTATATTATAACTGTTTATTGGGAATACTGTCTCAACTGATTATAAACATGTTGTTTTACATTCATCGGCGGTAGAGGGGGCCGTTGCAGACGTGACGGCGGAAGTGGCGGTAGCGGGGGTCCAGTTATTTCTTGATTGATGCTCGGTACACGCGGTGTTATTATATCACCTGCATAACAAAAGTTGGTATAATTAATGATATTGATTAAAGTCCTGGTAAAAGTTTCATCTGTACTGGGCTAATAGAAAGCCCGAGGTCAAGTGTGCAGACCGAGCTTGTGAGGCCTGTATTTTGACCGAGGGCTTTGTATTAGCCCAGTACAGATTAACAAACAGTCAATATCCCGTTTATTACCTGGTCCTGATTTTACTTACTATTCTATTTTATTGTGCTTTCTTTTGTTTACATTTCTAAACAGTCAGTACGGTTTTTTAAACAGTCAGTACGGGTTTGAAATTTCCCGCGAAAAACATTCAAACCGATCAAAAGCGCAGATTTACTCGTACAGTACTTTCAAAAATGGTGTCCAGATGAAAATCATTCATACTGACGATTTACACATTTTCAATATTAAAGAATCTTCAAACATCCAGTTATAGGGGCTGTTTAGAAAGTACGTCCCGGTTTGCCGAGGGCCTTGTTTTCTCCTGATCTCGTCTCATAGAAAAAAAAATTGCGCAAACTGTCCAGGCAAACCGAGGGCTTCGGAAAACCAGGACATAACTGGGACAGATTTTCTCATATAAACAGCCCCTACAAAACAAGTTTCTCATACTAACTCTCTAAAAACAAACAAAATATTTTGATCGGATCATCATCTGCATAACAATCAATTACTTTAAAGGATAAAACTTTCGCGGGAAGAAATTTTTGCGGATGACGAACTTTGAAAAGTTACCGCGGAATTAACTTTCACGGAAATGGCCAAAATACGCGAAACCGCGAAAATTTCTTCCTTTAAAGTAGCCGATCTTATTTTAGGGTTTAAATGACTCGAATTCTTACCTGTGGTCGTCGTAAAAACATTGGGTATGTCAACATGTTTTCTATGAGAAAATAAAAAGTTTTTTTGAGATATGATGCTTTATTTCATGTTATTTTGATATAATGAAATAATAAAGGAATAACTTCCACCTTCCTCTCACCCTTCATATTATTTCCCTCAATCTTCCATGTAAGCTTCGAATGTTTTTAATGGTGGTGATGAATTTAAGTACTTAATTGTAAACACCTATCAAAAAATCGGGCGATGAACTTAAGGCGACAAACGACAATCCGACGACGAACTTTTAGATGGAAACCAAGTTTTAGAAAAAAAGCGATGACGGTTGTCAGCATAGTTTAGGTATAAAGGCCTACTATAGTCTATCTGCAATTTGAAATTGAAAAGAAAATGTTTCAATTTTTTTTGCAGAATGCAAAGAAGAAGTGCGATGACGGTCATTGAAAGTCAGATGAATATGCTCCGGCAAAATTATTGCCGAGAAAAATGTTAAAATAAACCATTTTGCCTCGGCAATATTGTAAAATATAGCATCGGCAATCGCCTCGGCAAGCTTCGGCAGTTTTTTTTCAAAACTGTAGCTGCATACTTTTTCATAGGGATAACTATTTATCTGAAGATAGCCTACTTTCAAACTGTTAAGAGTTTTATAAATAGAACTACAATTTTAACTTTATTGTTTAAGTATTTTACAACATAGTGATAATAATCCTCTTCTTCTTCTTATAAAATAACTTCAAAAAAAAATGTAAAAAAATGGTAAAATCCCTGGTTTGCCTCGGCAATCGCCGTCCGAGGCGAATTTTAATGACTGCGATTGCCAGGTACCCAAACTAAACCTCAGCACAGCAGCCTTAGAAAACGAATAATATGTGACATTCCTGGCAAAAAGTAAAATCTCAATTAAGCGCTCACATCGCTCACACATGTGCTCAAAAAATGATAGTATTAAACAATGAGCGATGTAATCACTCAAGTGAGTACTTTCGTGAATGCTCATGTGATCGCTCATTTGAGATTTTTCGCATGGAATGTCACATATATGTGCAACTAGAACAAAATAAAAAAAATATGCAGAAATGCGTTTGCTGCTAAATTTTAGATACAAAGCCCAGTACAGATGAATAAACAGTCAATATCCCGTTTTTTTCCTGGTCCTGATTTTATCTTATTCTATTTGTTTGTGCTTTGCTTTTGTTTACATTTCTAAATAGTCAGTGGGGATTTCTAAATAGTCAGTACGGGTTTCTAAACAGTCAGTACAGGTTTGTACAAATGCCCTCGAACCTCCGGAATTTCCCTCGAAAAACATCCAAACCAATCAAAAGTGCAGATTTTCCCTCACCGTCGCTTTTATCCTATATTAAAAATCCAGGTAATAACGAATAAGCTGTACTAACCTTTTATAAATCATTACAGCCAGAAAGGCTACAAGTGGAACCAGAACAAGCATGATATACCACCAATCTAAAGAAACTTTATCAAATATGAAAAAGTATAATTTTGAACTTATATTGACAATCCTGCTTAATTAACGCTGTTAAGATGTTGTAGGCGAATACAACTAATTAATTAGTTTTTTGAAATGTTTAGTTGAACACCCATTTGAAAAAGATTGTTTTCATTTATAAAATCAACACATTTCCTAAAGTCTAACATAAGTGTCTTCGTTACTAACACTGTATTTTAGTGTATTCTTCCAGAAAATTGATTGATTAATGACATTTCTAATTAGTACCAGTGGCGGATCCAGAGGTTCGCAGCTGCGAACATTAAGAAATAAGAAAGATACTGTTTCTCTATTATTTCAACAATAAAAACATCATCAATTCAATTATTTTGAGGATTTCATGGCTTGATTTCAATCATTTGCTGATTTTGCGAACCCTCAATTTTTGGCTAGATCCGCCTCTGAGTACAGTACAGTACAGAGCAATTCGAATTAGCATTTTGGATAGTGTCTGATTGTCTGTGCACTATACTGTTATCAATCGTTACGTCAGGGTTCAGATTTAACCCTTTACAGGTCTATAGGTTGCCGTAACTTTTTATCCTAGGACCTTAATCAAAATTCCGACAAGAACTATTAAATAGACCTAAACATGACCTATATTTTTGACTGCCTTGTGAGAATATATATAGGGCTTTAAACTTTTAGTAGAACGAGGATCTGAGGGAATCAAACTTTACCGCGAACCTGAATAGGTTAACCTCCTGCAAACCGAAAAAGCAACGTCAGAAAGTTAGTTATTGAAACCATCCACAACGATTTTGCTACATAATATATGTGTAATGAATCTACAGATCCTGCACTAAAGTACTTTACAATCACCGCACAGGTAACGGATCGAGTGGGGATTGAACCCACGACCTCTCGCTTGCCGGCCGATTGTTCTATTAGCTGCGCTACCGATCCGATGATATTACGATGGTTTTAGAATTACTACATAACCGCAGGCAAAGTGTTTGCTAGCCAGAGAACAATAATGGTATACCTTCTAAATTGTCCTCTTGATTTATTCCGTTACTTTGACTCGGATCCGGAACTCCTACACAGGGATGGCAACCGGTTATTTGTCTTGTACAATCATTCCGTATACACAAGTCCAAGTATAACGTCACTGCTCCGTTGCTATGACAATCTGATGATGTAATCTGCTCATCAGTCGTGTATTTTGAAGTGTTGAGTGGTAAATATATTTTCTTTATTGTTTTGTTGTTTTTGTCTCGATCACCTTCCAGTTGTATGGTCAGTTTGTAGTAAGTGTAAGACAAATTCAAGACTTCTAGAGAATTTGTCTCGTTGACAACAGCCTATGAATTGAATAGCAGGAAAATTTGAAATGTTTCAACGCACTGAATTTGTTCACACAAGAACAAATGGACAAGTATCTGTAGAACGTCGTAGTCATAGAAACCAGGTAACAAGGTAAATATTGGCCTTAAAGTCAAAGCTTGTCTGTGAGATTGTTTTCAAAAGATGACCGAAAGACCAAAAGACCAAAAGACCAAATAGCAAATGGAAATGGAAATGATTACGCTCGCAAAAAACATTCTGTTTTGTTGTTTGAACAGCCACACGCATGTTTGCACAATATATAATAGCTTAAACTTATGGAGATAATTCAACTCAACAATTGTTTAACGCTAGCCTTATATTGTGGAGAAGACCATCGACCAACACACTTACGGGATCGTGGAAATGAATAATCATCCGCGTTCACGCAATGACTAACAAGGTAATTATTCAGGGAAAAAAAGGGAAAAAACCAAAAGCAATATCTACTGATATTTTAGTGCAGTATGCATTAATAACAAGAGTGTAAATATAGAACCCTGAAATATAAAAAACTTAAAATAAATACCTCCCATGTTAGAACGAATTGATTCTTTTCATTTATGTAACACTGTGTTGCCGGTATAAGCTGTTGCACTAAAAATGAAAAAATTTGATTATGATATATGATTTGTGTAGTAACTCATAGGATGGAGTAACACATTTCATCAAGTAATGAACATGTTTGTGATTCTGGAAATGTTATGCGTTTGTAACAGAGTTTGCAAAGAGAGATCCAGTCCAAAATCAGAAAATCATTAAAAGCAATCATTTCTTCAGAATAATTGGAATTAAAAGGCTTTTTTGTAAAATGTATTTTCTATTCGGAATTTTCGCTGGGATCGGCCCGCCACTGACAAAACTATTCAAGTTTGTTAATACATAACCATATGCGACAATTCACGGGAAAAGGGGAATCTTGATTGAGCACTTTATATGAGCGTTCACGCGAGTGTTCAAAAGAAGAGCGATTAAATCATACGATACAATAGCAATGAATAATTGCGATTAATTGTGATCGCTCATTTTGAGATACCCCCTTTTTCGTGTGGAATGTCACATATCTTTGTTAAATTGAATAAACCTCTCCCATCACTTCGTCGGACCCAGCCCCGTGTCCCTGGATAATAATTAAAACAATAACAATAGCCACATGGCTCTAAATGGTAGCAGCAAATTTTTGCCCGCCTCGCGTGAAGAGAAGGATGCGCTAGGCGCTAGGCAGAATACGGTATCCGCTTTTAGCTGCTACCGTAACAAGAACATTCCTAAAGAGAACCAAATGAAAACCAATGCTGAATCGACGAAAACTTACAGTCAACTTGCCTACTTCTTTTTGTAAAATGTTGGTCATATATTTCGTAGTAGACTCTATAATATTCTTGTTCTTGGTTTGAAGGCACTGATATTGTTGTAAAACATCGAGACCAACGCTATAAAAAGTTGAGTAAACAAAACATTTCAATGATTTTAATATTTTAGAGCAAGAAAAGTAACACAAAATACTAAAATTGTTAAGTTAGAGGAAACAGGAATATTTTAGGAATCCCGGACATTACCCCGACAGACACTACCCCGACCGACACTACCCCGACCGGACATTTCCCCAACCCGGACATTTCCCCGACCGGACATTTCCCCGACCGGACATTTCCCCGACAGACCCCCAACCCGGACATTTCCCCGACCGGACATTTCCCCGACCCGGACTATTTTAGACTTAGGCGTAGCGAACGCCTACCTACCACCGCTTAATTTTATTGGTGTCTGAGTCGGGCGGATTCAGTAATTCACGTTTGCAGTTGGAAATCTTCAGAAACAGTAACCTTTCCTTAAGATTATCAAGGTAAAAAAGTTTGACGAATTTGACGATTTTGATGAATTCATTGATTGATTTTAATGACTTTTTTGATTTTGCAAACCCTCAGATTTTAGTTGAATCCGCCCCTCTGTGTATAGCCAAAATTTGGCAAACCATATCAGGTGGTAAAGCTATATATTTTGGCATGGTGGTCAGGTAAACCTACACTATGTAGAACCACCAATACACTGGGCGAAATACCACATTTCCAATCATGGAGTTTTCTCGAAAAGGTCACAATTCTAGATATTTCCGGAATCTTAGATATAAAAATGTGACCTTTACACGCATTTCCATGATTGGAAATATGGTTTTTTCGTCCAGTGATAATTGTCAAATGATCAGTGGCTGACTCAGAGATGACGCTTATATCAGTGGGACCTCAAAACTTTCTAGATTTTTATATAAAGTTTCTTCAGAACTCTTTAACGCTTCAACGGTCACGGGGAAACTGAACAACCATTGATTTATGACGTCATTTCTACTGTCAAACAGAGAGGCGGCGTGAACGGGTTCGAAAATCAAAAAAAATGAGCCAACGTGTTTTTTTTTTCAGGATCATTACAAAAAAAATCTTTCAAATTTAACAGATTTAACGATTTGGAAAGACACATACGTAGTGACGCTGAAAGAAATATTACCTCAAATCCTTTTACATTTGTTAGCTTTTTACAGAAAATCATGTCCTGAAAAAAAAAGAATACATTAAATATCTTTTAATCACAACCGTACACAACAAGGGGGAAGTTTACCACTTCCGCATATTTAAAAGCCCACATATCCAAGCATGAAAGTAACTTATTTCAACATTTACCCACCCGCCGCCCGCCCGTTAAAAAACGAATCTCGATAAGCAAGCTAGCTCAGTTGGCTTCCTAAATTTTTAATCTTTTGACTAATCTTAGAAAACATATGTGAAATGTGAAAGTCATACCTTTGATATTTCTTCAGACTGTCCGCATTTGTCCGCTTCATCACATCCAACATAATAATAATACAATCGGTAGAAACTTTTGCATTGTTTCGGAGATATGTATTCAACCCAAGTGAGGTGAACCAGGTCACTCGAGTTGCCATTCATTTTTACAGCATGGAAGTAAGTCAAATCTTTATACCTGGTTTCTATTGTAAGAACAAACATTGAATGGTAAGTATCAAGAAATCAGTTTCATGACTAGCTGAGGTAAACCAGGTCACTTGAGTTGCCATACATTTTTACAGCATCAAAGTAGGTCAAATCTTTATACCTGGTTTCTATTGTAGATAACATTCAATGGTAAGTATCAAATCAGTTTCGTGACTATAGCTGAGGTAAACCAGGTCACTCGAGTTGTCATTCATTTCTACAGCATGGAAGTCAGTTCTTTATACCTGGTTTCCATGTACAAACAAATATGCAATGATATAATCAGGGTTAAGGCAATCTTCAATTTCGCTCTTAGTTTCTTTAGCATGTTAAGCGATATTATGAATTTCTTCATTATTAAACAACACTAGCCAGCACTAGTTTATTTCAGTGACATTTTCCTAACACAATAGAAAGGGAGCTGGTGTCACAAAAAAATGGGAAACAGAACGAATTTTAGGACAAATTAAAACCACTTAAAACACATTCCTTAGGT
>JAUKWF010000805.1:0-10675 GCA_032356525.1 Eutonina indicans
AAGATGTTGTGTTCAAAGCAAGAGCTTTCAACGATCTTCTACCAGAACTTTATTCCATTGCTGAAGAAACATGTAACAGTAAGTAGAAATAGAAAACAAAACACAACGATTTTCGCATTGCTTTTTAATCGGTTCTTATGACCAAAGAAACAATTCTTTGTTGTAACTGAGTTGTTTTGTAAAATTGATCTGTTTTGGTAAAACTACCCGAAAGTTTATATAATTTAGCCCTCCTAACTATTATTGTTAGGTATGCAATGCTTTCTCTCATTCTTGCTGATTCTTATTTTTGTAGAAAAACCTGGCCAGTGCATTGCTGAACAGAAGTCGGGCTCAGTGTGTGTTGAAGGAACGCAAATCAGTGAATGCATAAATGATTTTGATTGTTTTGGTACAAGCAAATGTTGTAACGATGGTTGCAGTAGCATATGTGTTTTACCAGTCGATAGTAAGTATTTTTGTATGGAGTCGATAGTAAGTATTTGTATGCAGTTTAAACATTTTAGTTTTCCTGATTCTGATACTTTACTTTGGGAGGCGAATCTATGAAAACTAATACCTCCAGTATTGTAAATGTGAGCTTTGTTGGTCCAAATTTAATGTAATTTTTCTCTTTTCCCTTTTTGTGATATACATACGGAGAAATTTGTCACTTAACACCAAAGAAAAGTACAGTTAAAATTATTCTCTTGTCGAAATGTTATCAAATTTAAATAATTTGTCATATTTGGTAGACAAAGATTGACTGTCGACTATTAATCCAAGTTTCATAACTTGTGACGGATTTTTTATCAAATAACTGTGGCTAACTTCATTGTGTGCTTTTATTTTTTAGCTTGCAAAAGGAAGTTAGACATTGCCTTTGCCCTTCACCAGAATGTAGCTGAAGAAGAATTCAATATTATGCAATATTTTGTGAGAGATTCATTACAACGTTTTGAAATATCTGATGCAAAGTCGCATAGTTCTTTGATAACTTTTGGTAACCAATCAGAAGTTGTGTTCGATTTCAACGCTGACCAAGACTTGAAGGGTAACTTGATGAATAAAATTGATCAACTTTCTTACAAGCCTGGTCAAGGTTCTTTGGTGGACGTGCTAACTGTGGCATGTGAACAAATATTTTGTGTTGTTGGTGGCACTCGCACAGATGTACCAAAGGTAGGAATTTAATAGGAATTTACTATATTTAGTAAGCATGTAGTTGTATTTTTGAAGCATGCTTTATGTTTGATACAAACCATGTGTGCGATTGTTACTATAATGCCAAAATTGTTTAACATTTCTAATTTAAGATAATTTCGAGTCTCCTCTGTCATAGAGCTACTTTATATTCAAAAATGTTTTCCTTTAATAAACTTTGCATTGTTGCTTTTGTCAATCCATAAGACATAAAAAAACCATTTATAAACCCATTTTCGTGAAATAATGAACATATAGATTGTAACTTTTATTTTTGTATGAACTCTGTTACCAGGTGTTGGTGTTAGTCACTGGTTCACTCGCACCATCAGATCCAGAAGAGTTGAGCAGAAGAATCAGAACATTACGTTCAGTTGGTGTTGACATTTTGATAATTGGTGTTGGTGAAGTTGATACCAACACATTGCAGAAAGTTACCAGTGATAAATCTGGTGTTGTAAACAGAGTGTTCTTGGCCAAAAACTATAATGGTATCTTGCAGTACGGTCAAGATATACCAGATTTCGCTTGCTTAGAAGGTTAGAAAGTCTCAACTATGGTATTGTTTCTGGTAGTAGAATGTTGGTATTTTTAAGAACAAAACAATAAAATATGATATACATGTGTAGTTTGTCATTTTTCATTTTCCCTTTTGGTAAGTATGTTTGGTAGGCAAGCAACTCTTTAGATACATCATGTTTAGTTTATTAGATTCATGTTGAAATAACTGTACAAAACCCCTCAAATGTTTCTAACATATCTCTTTTGTTTTTTTTTACCAGCTGGTTCTTTAAAGCCAGATAACGAGGTATGTGTATTGTGTATTTTTTTGAATTTTGTTATTAATCATCAATAACTGTGAACTACCATCAAGTACTCATTGTCAACTTCATATAAAGCTCTTAGAGTTGCACACGAGTTAACTGTCCATTTTTTCTTATTGGTTTTTCTTTCCTTTTCCTGACAAGTTTAGTTTTTGTTGTTGTTGTCCTAATATAATGTTGTAATGTTTCTTAATGCATTACCTTGATTGATTGATTTATTTATTGTTTGATTGATGTTTTAGGTATGCGAGACACCGACAAGCTGTGTGAAAGGTGTTAAAGGATCAAGAGGACAAAATGGAAGGGTCGGTGAACGTGGACCACAAGGACCAAGAGTATGTAATATCTACCTTTGTTTAACACGTTTAATTATTCTTTAAAGTAATTGTAAAGTAATTTTTGTCTCCTGAACTTTAAATAGTCCTCTATGAAGCATTCTCCGAAAAGTTTAACAAAGGAGTAGAGAAAACCTTAAGTGAGACTTAAATAGAATTAATATTAGAAAGGAGGCATTAGGTATCCTGTATAATTTCTTATTGTTGTGTGTTGTAGGGATCAGGAGGAAGTATAGGTATCAAGGGACCACACGGTGAACATGGTGAAGATGGTAAGAGAGGTGCCTATGGTGACCAAGGAGGACAGGTACGTTGTTTAGGCTCTATTACTGAGATATATTTAGTCCATTCCACTCATAGCGAAATTTAATTCTGGGAAACTGAAAAAATTGCTCGCGGTTTTATGGCTATAAATAACTTGAGGTTAGTTTTCTTGTTTTAATTCCCTTGTGAACACTTAATTACCTAGTTACTTTTACATATTCTTTCTGACTTATTTTATATTTATTACCACTTTTCTTTTTACATTAGGGTTTGAAAGGTCTTCCTGGATTCGCTGGTTACAACGGACTACCTGTAAGTAATAATTCTTGCTATGAATCTATTTGTTTGGTAACAATATTACAAATTTTGATTTTTGAGAAGGTCTATAGAGGTCAGTCCACCATTAAAAATGTTTCATTGGAGCCGTTATTTCGAAAACCTTTTTTTAATCTATACAAGTGTATTACTGTTTTATTTTTATATTTTATAGGGTGTTTCGGGTGTGCAAGGTTCTTGTGGAAGAGGTGGCGATTGTGGTATTCCCGGAGCAGCGGTATGATATTTACTTAATCACATAAGTTTAAATTCATGAATAATTCATATCGATGTACTTCCTTCACAATACTAGTGGATATATTAATCTAAGACATTCCTTTAATTTTTTCTAGAAAACAATCCTTTACCAGTACCTTTCCTAATTCCTAATAATTAATTTTTAAGTTTTAATTGTAATTGTATTTACAAAAATTTTCAAAAAATATATTCATGTATTTTAGGGCGATGCTGGAGTATCAGGTGTTGATGGATTCTCTGGTCCACCAGGTTATAAAGGACCAGCTGGACCTAAAGGACGTAAAGGAGAACCAGCAGAATTTAATCCAAACCTTATCATTGAAAGGGGTGATGATGTATGTCCGAACTTCATGTCCAAAATAAATTATTCTAGTCATCTCTCTACTTTTTTTCAGATTTAAATACAGTGTAACAAAGATCATACCATTAGCCACTTTTTAAGATTTTAAGAGGAGTAAATTCATTACTATTACGTCGCTAAACTTAATAAAGGGTTTTGGAAAGAAATGTTGATACAAAATCTTTTTTTGACATCTTACGTCTGCTTACGTCTGTATAATATAAAAACTACCAAAACTTGAATATAAGTTTAAGTTTATAAGTTCAAACGTTTGGTTTAATCTGTTAAGTGTGTAAAAATATATGATATTTTAAAAACATTTTATTTTAGGGTGAACCAGGTGTTGATGGTGTTTTGGGAAGAAAGGTAACAGAAGAAATAATTGTTATTGTCTACATTTTATGGATAGTAAAACAATATTGAACTGATCAACTCATCGTCAATTTTCTTTTTTTCTTCTTTCTTCTTTCAGGGTATGAAAGGTGACGAGGGAATCGTAGGTGGTGAGGTAAGAATCACGTGACAACTCTCTCAACGTATTCTCAATTTATCTTATAAATAATCATTTCCCTATATATAAATAATATATAGAAAAAACGAGAAATTTAAAGTATGAGTTTTACGAGGACATTTATTTTCTGGTGAGATTTGAAAAAAGTTCAATATACTTTCTAACCAAACTTACCTTCGAAAGGAACATACAGTATATTGATTTTTTCATTGTTGTCGTCAATTTACTGAAAATCAAATCTTAAAGATTCATATAATTTTTCTGTTATTCTTGTTAGGGTGACGATGCTATCGATGGAAAGTCCGGAGATGTCGGAGAAGCCGGAGAACGCGGTGACCCGGTATGTTTTATACTTTTCCGTATTTTCAAAAGGTTCAAGGCCTGGTAGTAGATCATATCTTTTCAACGTTATAAATATCCATCATATGAACGTTGAAGTAACGTCATGTTGTTATCCTTACTTGGTTTGTCTGTTACCTTTAAAAGTTACATTAGTATGTGGTGACTCAGCATTTTCATTCTGAGGCGATCGCTCGTCCAGGTGATTCTACTATCAATCTCCTAGATATAAAGAGGTGATGTGCTTATCCCCTTTTTAAAACCATCTCTGTTGACTAGTTCCTAACGAAGACATGTTTATGCTGTGATAAAAAGAATGTTTTGATGAGCCATGATGAGCCATCGATCGCCTAATACATGGCAGACCGCCTTCTGTTTCTAGAATGACAAGCCTGGTGACTGACGATTTATTATTTATTGTACAGTATGTACAGGCTCCATAACAAAGCTAACGGGATGTTTGTAGTGTTTTGTAAAAAGATTTATTTAGATAATATAATTAAAACTGAATTATCCACACTCATTTTGTCACCTTTTGCAGTTAGTTGTATAGTACACTTATTGCGTTATATGTATACATGTTATTATTCATTTGTTTTATTTTATAAGGGTGTCGTCACAAACTCTCAGAAAGGAAAAGTTGGAGAACCGGTAAGAAATTGTTTAAACCAGTAGACACCATAGCGCCATACACTCGTAAATGAGGTCGTTATACCTTGAGAATAATCGTAACTTTTTTTACTTTTTTTGTATTTTTTACCTTGTTTATACCTATTACCATGATAATGGTTCAGGGTTCAGCAAGAAGGAAAAAGGGTTTCATGTAATCAATAACTGACCGGTAGTTTAAAATTGATCAGTCTTGCAATGTCAAACTATAAGGCTAGTTTACACTTGATGAAATATTATCATTGCAGTGAAATTGCCATTATTGTTGCAATATGTAAGAAAAATATTTTTTTCTTGGACATTTTTCAACTAATGTAACATGTTTATTTATGTTCATTGGAGGTAATCTAATTTTGTGCACGAACTTTTTTTCTATTTTCTAGGGTGACCATGGTGATCCAGGACCTCCTGGTATTGATTACGCAAAAGGTGGTTCTCTTAATGACACGTCTGGTCCACCAGGTGATCAGGGAAAGACTGGAGAACGTGGCGATGTTGGTGATATGGGAATCCCCGCTAATCAAAGAGGAGCTACAGTAAGTTCTTAAATCTGAGATAAAGTCGTCAAACGATGTTATTTCAATGTATGTGACGTCCGGCGTTATTCTGCTATCGTCTTGTCAAACAAAAGTAGCACACAAGCCTCACTTCCAAAACAAGTTTTGTCTGTTGGCTCAATCTACATGCTATTTTATGGCTCGGAACATGAGCGTTAATATACTCCTATTTTATAAAAACAAATTTGAGTTTAGCTCATTGCTATTGAATCTCATCTGTTATATTTGTTTAGGGTGCACAAGGAAAATCTGGTTTGAAAGGAGATAAAGGAATCATCGGTGACGCTAGTACTGTACAAGTAAGTATAAACATCTCACTTTTTACAAAGATTTATGAGTTTACCAATTTTAACAACGGTTATTATTATTATGTCCTGTTATATTAGTATTAGCATGCTTGGACAGCCTCAATGCGAAATAACATTGCATTTATGTATATTTTAACAACGGTCTTGAAGATATTTTCAATTTTCTTCTTCTTCTTGACAGGGCGCAAAAGGTGCTCAAGGAAAGAAAGGTCTTCCGGGTGTTACAGGTGGACGTGGTGATTCTGCAGGTGTTGGTCGATCTGGATTCCCAGGAATGATTGTAAGTATAATATATCTTTACATTTTTTATCAGGATATCCTCATTTTATTCAATATTTCATTTTTTGATTTATTATTGTAGTATTTCTATTATCTATAACGAATATCTTCCACTGCAAAGAAGCCTAAAAAGAACTATTCGCCGAAATAATTGTCTATATTCGAATTTATTTACTCGTCCTAATTTAAATTGTTTTCTGTTAGGGCGAAGCTGGTGCTAAAGGCTTTCAAGGTGAACAAGGTCGCAGAGGTGATTCAGGAAAGGTAAGAGATCAACCAGTGTTTAAACCTATCTGTTTGTAATATCTTCAAACCTTTATATCGAAAGACGATCAAATACATCTTGTATCGGCACATGGTAACAGTTAGCAAATATGCATTGTCTAATACATAGAGTTATTGGGTAAAAATATAGTGCTATAAACTTGTACGTATGCAAATGTTTTTGGTTGTTTGAGACAATAATACACAGTATGAATTAACAATTGTATTTCAAACAAAATGCAGTAGTTTTGTCAATCCTTGTTCGGCGCTATCTTAGTTACGAAGCTTGAATATAAGGCCCGTGTTACACTGTTCAATGTTCAAATTATTAAATGGGGAGCAGACCGCTCTCGACCCAGGAAGTTTTTGAAATAAGATTGAAATTTTATACAAAAGTGCAGGTTTAACGAGGCTCGGAAATCTGGATTGTAATCTGTGGTGTATTCCCTTCATACCCTTACCGTGGCTTTACATTAAACTGCTTTATGTTTTATTCAGAAAAAAATACATTGACAATAACCTTTCTCATTGTGTACATAGGGTATTGCAGGAGAACAAGGCAAGAAAGGACCAGCTGGAGACAATGGTTTAGATGGAACACGTGGTACATTTGGTAGTGAGGGTGCACAAGGGGTGAGAGGTGAAGACGGTGATGATGGTATCATGGGTCCTGTTGGTGAAGAAGGGGGTGCTGGTGCCAAGGGACAAGATGGTCCTGTTGGTCAACAAGGTAACATAAAAAATTATATCATACAAAATATGTGTCCTCTTCTATCGATGGTTAAGCAACTTCACTTTTATTGATTCATGAACGGTGTTTCTGTAAATCGTTGCAACGTCAAATAAGATGAATTATTATAAATTGAAATGACATCTCCAGCAGGCTCAATTAAAACAAACGAATCATGGTATTGATGCATATACGATAACTGATAACCTAACCTAGCTGATACAACTCGTTTTTCAACATTTTAAAGCATAAGAAAGTACTTGCTCAAGTATCTAGAGATACTCTCCACAAACGTCAATATTAGTACAGATAGAAAACAATGAAACTATTAGTATGCATAATCGAGAAGTTACGAGTACAATTAAGAAATATTTGTACGAGAATTGTACATTCGAAAACTTTCGAGTACAATTGTTTTGAATTGTATACGAGAAAGTTCTCTTATGTATCTAATAGTCTAGTGTTCTACATTATTGAAAAATAGTTATTACTGTATGAATATTGTATATACATATTTTAGGTGAACCTGGAAGTATTGGAGATATTGGTGCAAAAGGTGCAGAAGGTGTCCAAGGACCCAAGGGAGATGCTGGTGAGCACGGGAAGATCATCGAAGGTGATGTAGGTATACCTGGTACAAGTGGTGCTAAAGGTGTCAATGGAGCTGTTGGTCCACCTGGTTCGGCTGGTCCACAAGGTGAGTGAGAATTGCGTTTTATATTTTGTACTGATAGTGTAATGGTATTTAAGTTATATTTCAACCGATATCTTTTTTGGCTGTAATTACCGAGAATATTTCAAGCTAAGGTTGTATAAATAAATCAAAATTTATTACAAAATGTTCTCTGTATTTCAAAAACAATTCAATAATTGATGGAGTGATACGAGTAAAATTTTCTATTATCAGGTCCAGAGAGCCAAGTGAAATGCATAGAGGATGTTTGTCCAAAGCCTACAAGAGGCGTTAGAGGTGGTCCAGGAGAAAATGGTGATATCGGAGGAGATGGCCCCTCTGGTCCACTAGGACCTAAAGGACACCCAGGTGGTCCTTGTCCAACTTGTCCTGCGGGTGCTCAAGGTATCTCCGGTGACGCTGGTTTTCCAGGACAGCCAGGTAGCGTTGGAGAAGCTGGAAAATCTGGTGATGTAGGGGCTATTGGAATAAAAGGCAAGCGTGGTTTGCCTGGTCCATCAGGTGAGCAAGGACCAAAGGTAAGTCGCTTTAATTTTTGTTTTGCACAAATCTCTCTACAAACAAGCTAGTAGTAGTTTCCATAATAATTGTTGCGCTATGCTTGGATTTTTGGTATGTAAGTGTTGATGAGGTTTTCTATACAGAACGTGGTCTTTCTCGTTTTAATTTCTATTACATCTTCGAGTTCTGTTAAAAATATTCGCAATTTTGTAAATTGCTGTTATACAAATATTATGTTACTTTTCAGAAAGAAATATAATACTTTTAACAACAATTTAGTTCTATTTTTCAAGATTCTTGTTGCAGTTCTCAGGGATAAATGAATTCTTGTAATGGTGGCTTTTGTTTTTGTTTTAGGGAATTCGTGGTTCCAATGGTGAAATTGGTAAAAATGGACCCGTTGGTCCTGATTCTGCTGGTGACAGTGTAGCTGAAAGAGGTGACAAAGGGAAACCAGGGTCAGATGGTGCAAATGGGCTCCGTGGACCAACTGGACCGAAAGGTGAAAATGGAACTAACGGTAGTGTTGGTGAGAGAGGAAGACGTGGCGATGAAGGACTTAAGGTATGCCTTTATCTCGTTGTCCATACCCTATATACATCTATGATGTGAACCTGCAGTTATTTAACATCATTGAAAACATATGGGAACATTCAATGACATCATTTTTAAGATTTTTTTGTCGGTCACAAATAGCTGTAAGATAAGTTACAATGAACCCAGGTAATCACCAGCATAAAGAAAGAAAGTAGAATAAAACAGTTCTAAAAAGAAAAACAACGATGTAAAATATTCAGCAAACAAAGATGTTTTATGATGTAATCAAGTACGTATTATACGAACGTATAATCATTGAGACAATTTCTTTCTTGTACTCAGTGCTGTAGATTGATAGTTGTGTCTCTTCCATTCCCTATGTATTTCTATACTTTTCAGGGTATAAGCGGTGAATCAGGTAAACACGGTATCAACGGTAAGGACGGTGTTGCTGGCCAACCTGGAGAAGTAGGTGAATCTTCAACTGCTGGTGAAGCTGGTCATATTGGCAGTGTTGGTCAAGAAGGGGAACAGGGTGCAGCAGGGAAATCAGGAATGAATGGGAAGAAAGGAGAACAAGGACAAGCACCAACTGATGGTGAGTTTTTCTTTCGTGGTATTGGTTTGTTACGGTATGTTGCCATCAAAAAAGAAGTGCTGGTGTTGAAAAAAAGTGGTTTTAAGTAGGGTATTTTTGTATTTTTTCTCTCAATTCTATACTTACTCCTAACCTGTTCTGTTCCATCGTTAACTGTCAATAAAAAGATTCAACAGGCGAATAGGAGCTTTTCATTGAAACCATGACACTGCAACATTGTATTTTTTAAACATTCATACATCTTTTGAACAGCGGAAGTGAAATACATGAGATCAACATCACAAGGTGACAGCGGACCAGATGGTAGTACTGGAGAGATTGGAGGTGAAGGTGTAGAAGGTCAAGCAGGTCCACGTGGCCCACAAGGTGAACAGGGAAAGCAAGGAGAGAGAGGATCTGGTGGTCCTATCGGTGGCCAAGGTGCAAAAGGTAAGAGCTTTTGTGTGGCCAAATGTGATTATCTAATGTGCGTGTATGTGGAAGGAAGTATTTGTTTACCTTGTAAAGGATCTTTGGAATGTTTCGAATTTATAACAAGTTGATGAACTCTTACGTGTGTTTTTAACAAAAAAGTTCTTTAAAAAGTCATGGCTGGATCTAGAAGTGAAGCAAAATTTCTGAAGGAGAGCAAACTATTTTTTAAATGACAAAGTACGCTTCACAACAAGTGTCGTTTGAATAGAAAACACTCCTTCATAGAGATTATTATTATTTGCAATTATTTCTTAAACAGGTCGTGCAGGAGATGATGGTCCTCCAGGAGAAAACGGTCGACCCGGAACATCTGGTAAACGCGGTGATTCCGGTGAACCAGGAAAAGCCGGTCTAGCCGGAGATTTGACAATCAAGGGAGAGAAAGGTGATAGAGGTGATGTCGGACCAGACGGACGCAAAGGAAAAGATGGTGAGGACTGAATTTAGGTTTTTGAATCGATTTCCAAACAATGCAAAATTCTTATCACCTTTTATAGGCGTTAAATTAGTGATAAAGCTTTCGAACATTTAATAACATTGTACCTGTATTACAAGTTGTAATGATATATATATAAGTTTATTGACTTTCTGACTGACAATTTTACCTTTGTGCATTTCATTATAGCAAAAGTTGCTTGTATCACGGATGATCGTTTCGACATTGCCATCCTCCTCGATTCATCGAAGAGTGTCACC
>JAUKWF010000806.1:0-10673 GCA_032356525.1 Eutonina indicans
TATACTTTTTTTTAAGATGCTTGTCAATTTCATCCTGGTGGCCCTATTTTCCATGATGCATATAAGGTATAAATTTGGATTGTTTCAAACTATTTTTGAAGAAATAGCTGAAATTAATTTTCATGAAAATGAAAACAGAATATTGTTCAAAGGTATTCTTTAAAATTACTTTCTTAGCCTTAAAATCGAACCTTATCTTGAAGTAACAAATGTTATACTGTTTCCAGCTCTGATATGAATAAATATATTTATGACAAGGTTATCAGGCAGTTGTTGACATTTTGTTTTTGTTTTTTGTGCAGGGCTGGTCTTGTTGTAAGAAACGATCAACAGACTTTACAGAGTTCTTAAATATACCAGTAAGTGTAAAATAAACTAGAAGCTGTACTCTGTAATGGTGTTGGGTTCAATCTTTGTCCGGTACATACTCGATATCTCTCTGCTAAGCACTTATCGGTAATGAATAAAATTTAAAACATCCAGGGAGGAGAATATAAGAGAAAATTTGCACTTATCTAGTGGTTGGTTTTACAAACTTGCTATTCCATTTACTATTTATTCGTGTGTAAATAGACCTTATTTAATATTAAAAATGTCTGATATACAGCAACGCTTACGAGCTTACAAGTATTAACGTAAATACGCCAGACAAATAAAAAATGTAACTAAGTAGGCATTCAGTGCACTCAATATTATCCTTAAACTTGTGCTGATGATTTCTTTCCTCGCATATTTTTATATACATACTTTAAGAAGATTAAATTTCGCGATGATTTGATTTTGCTGACAATCAGTGTCAATTTTCGCAGAGATTGATTTTTTATTAATTTTCAGGGGTATGGAAAACGGGAAGGCAAGAAAGTATTATAATTCAAGTATGTCTTTGATTTCGTGGATCTAAACAGTTTTTTTAAAAAAATTATATAAAACACTTCTTTTAAATATTATATGCATGATGCTGAATGCTTTATAGGGATGTAACAGAGGTAAACACAATCCGGAAAAACCTAAAGAACCTGAAAAACCTGTTGACAAACCAATGGAAATTGGAGAGGTAATTGAGATTCTTGTCTCGTATGTATAAGCAAGTCTGTATGTTCTGTATTTTTTTGTTTACATACATACCAGGAAATCATATTTATTTATTCACTTAAAATATCTTCCAAACATTTTTTACTAAAGTACAGGTGAAGATTTTAAAAACAAAACTTATATGAATGTATCAAATATATGTACATTCTTCTGACATCTCTTGTCTGGAAATTGATGAAGTTACAGTAACACACATCCATTGTGCTTTTAAACCAACTGTTTAATGATATTGTTATCTCCTTTGGTTCCTGTACAGTCATTCAAATTCAGAAAAAAAACGCTTCAGCAAATTTAATGCCGAGGCAATTGTTAAAATCAACCTTTCAAACAAAATAAACATTGATAAGTAGCTGCATACTTTCTTATAGGGATAACTATTTATCTAGAGACAGCCCACTTTTATTAAATTGCAATAAAATTTGTTGTATAACAATATTTTCACATATGTTTAAGGAGTTGGCCGCGGCTGTAAAAATGCCGAGGAAAAAAGTGAAATCCTTGGTTTGCCTCGGAAATCGTCACAGCATTTGCAGAGTGCTGAGGCGAATTGCAATAACTGCACTGTTCATTTTATTTACTATTTGCTGGTTATTATTTTTTATATATTTTGGAATTTAGGTGATAACAGATGGAGCACCAAAAATGATGAAACAACGAATTCCAAATTCAGTCGTCGAAAGACCAAGGTATTAAAATATTGTAAACACAAAAACAGGGCCCACGCCCACTTTTTTTTAAGTAATGTTCCCTTTTTTATACTAGTAACTCAGCGTAACAAAGTGTGATGAGAAAGGCAGATAAGTCAATTAGTTGCTGCTTTTAATGCTTGTTTTAGCCATTTCAGAGGTTCTAAATCTCAAAAAATCTTCACTATTATGAAAAAAAATTTAATTGTGCCCCCCCCCACATTTTTATTGCTAGCGTGGGCCCTGAAAAAAATAAGACTGCTATGTATTTAACAGATAAATTGTTTTCTATAATCAAAGTACTGTACGTACATGATATGTTTTCATGTTTACTTGATCTACCACAACTCTAAATCTAAGCGTAATAATATTTGCAATACTTTACTGTCGCTTCCTGCAGAAATGAGGAATGATGGATGTTACCATGCTAGTAAAGTGCAGTTCCTAGTCGATTCTTTAAATGATCCCTTTTATGAAATCACATAACATTTAGTTTGATATTTTTTATCAGAAACACGATTCTTTAAAATGCGGTCCTGTTGTGACTATATGTGAAATAGGCTGGCATTTAACAAACAACAATTTTTTATACATTTTCAGTGACGACATTCCGAAAGAAAAACTCCGGTCAACTATAGCACAATCTTTAAAGTCAGCTTTACAGAAAGCTAAAGATAGATTGATTCAAGAAAGCTCAAATCGAGGTATACATATGTTTTTGTTTTTTTCATTTTTTGATATCCTGATAGATTTCACATAATAAAATAAAATAAGATAAAATGTTGAATTATTCATCTGTTCCTCCAACTCTTGCTTTTCAGTTGGCCAGGTGAATGTCAGACAGGTTTTGCTAAATCTTCAGTGACCGAGAGCCTCTAAGACGTGTCAAACGGAGAAGACTGAACGATAATTTTGTTCTTAAAAAATCTGTTGCGTCCGTTGACACGTCTCGCCTCTCTTTTCCGCCAACATTTTTCAAAGGCGTTTGTAAAATGTTTTACACTCTCTGCCCTTACCTCCAGTAGTGGAGAACACTAGCGGTGTAAATGTACCGTTCTCGACACTAGTTACCCTCTCATTGAACATATGTACAATATGTACATACATATGTTCCCGTTTTCCTAGCCAAGCGTCCGTACAATGTACATAAAACGGCCATGTGAATGTCGTATGGACGTTGAACGACATCCGTTTCTGTGACTTTTATTCTTTTTCTTCTTTTTGTGACTTATGTGACTTTTTACTTATTTATTTATTTTCTTTTTTTTTTTTTCAGATAGTAATGACGACAGTATACAACAAGGTGCACCTTGTAAAAATAATGCTTGTGAAATAGTAAGTACAGAATAGAGTTTTTCCCTAGTTAACGTTCATTTAAAAATTAAGGTCTTATATATAACTTAAATATCTTTTGGTCCTGGAGTTTTAATAACAAATAAGTAAATTTAGGCGTGTCGAATACTGTTAATGACTGAATATATGACGTTACATATTGCTGGTTTGTTTTAATTTTCGTCTCATTTCATTTGGATACTTAACCTTTCTTTATCAGAGATACCAAGGAGAAGATGGAAGCCATGGCGAATGTAATTATCATCCTGGTGGTCCAGTCTTCCATGAAGGGTAATTTAAACAGACCATATCTCCCCTACCCTTTACTTTACTGAAATAACAATCGGAACTAACAAGACGTCTTTAAAGTGAATGTTGAGAAAATCTCTGGTCAATTTATATCAACATATATATCATATTCACATCAAACACGAAACCGTTCAAAGGCAATCAGGAAAAAACTCACACTTTTCACATGTTTGTATTAGATTCTGCATCCGCCATCCCCTATAATAATTTATGTAACTTTTCGTAAATCATGTGTATTTATTCTCTGTATTTTGACAGCCTCGTTTATATTTTGCATTATTAAAGTTATTGATTAATATTTACCGTAATGTTCATTCTTCTTTAGATACAAATTTTGGTCTTGTTGTAAGAAGCGAACATCAGATTTTAATGAATTTTTGAAACAAAGTGGTTGTGAATTTGGACAGCACGTTTGGATGAAACCAAGTGAGGTATTTTACGATATATATTTTTGTTTTAACTTGTGTGAAAAGCCTGTAAAGATGTATGGATTAGGATAGAAAATAGAAAACGCTAGCCACTGCTGCATTTCAAATTGATGGATGTGACTCAAATGATTTGGTATTCACCATTTAATAATTTTTGTGTGAAAGCCTTTTTAAAATTTTCTTATAGCTAAAGTTCTTTCTTTTAAAGTTGCGATCTGTTTGTTTTTTTGTCGTTAAAGTGTTTCAAATATACTTAATCCTATGTATATTTTAATTTTACAGCAAATCCTTTTTTAATTTGAACGCTCATTGGGACAAGCTAATTTGCTGAAATCATATGAAGTTCGAATAACGGAGAGTAAATAAAGGCTGCTGAAATTGTTCCAATTAGGAATTTTGCGAATTACGCAATAGATTCTCTTGTATTTGAATTCTTATTAAAGCTATATAACTAGAAGGTTGTCAAATTGAAACTTTTTCTTTCAAAGAAATAATACGACCATTTAAATTCCAATGTTCAAAGTACCTGAGTATTAAAGCAAATCAGTTTTACCTTTTAGATTGCAGAAAAGAAGACTGTTTGCAGGTATTGTTTTATAGATTTTTTTAAAAACGAGCAATTGTTTTAGATCGGCATTGTCGATGCAATTCAGTAAAATTTAATGAAAATAAAATGATAAAATGAAAAATTTGTCTTTGTCTTTGACGTCAGGTCGACAGGTAAACGTTAAACTGAGGGTAAAAGTTACATTTATTTGATATTTTAGATATGATTGGCATCAGACATCCAGTAATGTTGTCATCTCTGTATTTGCAAAATGTTGTGATCCTGAGAAATGTCATGTAGAAGCTAACCCCACCCAGGTACGGGAAATTTTACTGTTGCTTGTATATCGTATAGCAAGCGAATATTATATAGTCTCGAGTTTTGAAATCAGTTATATTAAAAACTTGCAGCCGTATTTTGCGCTATAATTGAAGCAAAAAGGGTCGTTGTGTACAAGTTCGAGCATTTGCCTGCACAGTCAGTCCAACTGTCCTGGAATTTCCAGGAGTCATGGAAATGTCCTGGAATTTTCTTTATGTCCTGGAAATGTCCTGAAATTCTTCTCTGCAGTGTTGACTTTTGACTTTTATTTGTTGACATTCTATCTGTAAACCCAAATGAAATAATCTTAATATGTATCATATAGCCTCTTTGTAATTTTTCCAACAGAAACAAGAGTTGATAACATGAAAATCTGTTCATTTTAGCCAATCTATAGGTCTGAATATTGAAATTTTTCTCTAGCGCGTTAGCGCCAACCATGGTGGCGCTTCCTACGACACATATAATGCGATGCTCGTTATTGTTAACTAAACCCCTATCATTACGCACCATCCAGTACTCTTGTATAGCCCTTTAAAATATAAAATTATAGAAGTTGTTTCTGCGTAACCAATGAATTTATTACTTTAGTTACAACTTACAGTCACAAATTACTGCTACATAAATTCCAAATCTTTGGAAAAACCATCTTATATTAAGTTGTTTTATTCTTAATCTTTCTGGTGGTCTCACAAGGAATACTATGCAGTCCTTTGAATTCACCTAAGACACCTAAATTCATATGACTGCTACTGTGCAAAAATGTCCTTGAATTCTTTCATTTTGTCCTTTAAATGTCCTGGAATTATGATTGAAAATTGTCTTGGACACCCTGACAGTATATAGGAATACATTTGTTACTGTGGAGAAAAGATTTTCGGAGTTTTAAAAATCGTATTTTGCGTGTTTTAGGTAAAAGCATCGTTTGCATTCAATGGTGGTGTAAATTTTTTCGAAATTGATCTTACATTAAATGGTGTAAGTACTTGATTTTAATTCATCTTTTTTTTAATGTTCTGAGAAATTCTATTAACCCTACACTAACATACGCCTGTCATGTCAAACAACGTTCATTAGATAAAGAACGAATTTCCCAATATAACAGGAGCGTTTAAAAAACGTTGATATCTAAACCCTAGCACCTTATCGAATACCACTCGTTACGTGCGTGTACTTGGTTTGTATTTCATGTAGTTTCATCGGTTATGAATTGGTTTTTAACTGTACAATTTTTAGATAATATTTTACCGAGGTTCTCTCGCCTGAAGATGTAATCACTTTTCGTTGTCCCTTTAAAATCCTTCCAGTTTTAAAAAAAGTCAAATAGCATATGGAACAATTTTAGTCTTTTAAAGTACCTGTTTTCCAATTTTTAAAAGTTGAGGAAGACGGGAAATTCTCTAATGCAAACGAAATTTCTTTCATTTCTTCCATTTTCGTGTTTCTAGGTGATAGTTCCTGGTCAAAGCAGTGTCGAGTACCTTGGGACGAAAGCGGAGATCAAGTTGCGAAAGAAGGAAGGCTTTAGTTGGTCTGGTTTAGAATACACAGATTCGTCTTCTTGACAGTGAAAGTTATACCTAAACTTGTATGATATTTTTATGTTTAGTAAATACTCTTCTCTTTTTTAATGAAATTGTTTTTCTCTGATTCCTTTCTTGTCATTCAAATAGACTCAGTTTTTGTGCTGTAATGATTAATACAAATAAAACTCTTTCAGGTAAACTTCTGACAGTGATTTTGAGTTTTAAATTAAAGTTTAAAATTAATCTCGCAAAAACACGTAAAATCGTCGGATCGCTAAAATAAATCCAATTGGGTTTTTTCTATTTTTATGTTGGCCATTTTTGTTTTAAACTTTCGTTTAATTGGATCAAAAAATCACCAATTAAATCAATACTTTCTCTTAAAAAAATGTGATTTTTGTCTGAAAAGACGTTTTTTTTTTTGTTCATTACCCTTCTGACAGTGAAAATAAATCCACGCGAAATTTTTCGAAGCAATCATTCGCCCAAATTAATCCACGCTAATTTTTCTGAATTGGCGATTCGCTAAAATAAATCCAAAAAAAATCAAGATTTTTCTGACTCGCCAATATACGCTAAAATTAGTCTCGCTAAAATTTATCCGATTAAAGTAGTTATAACAATATTTTTCTTTATAAAATAGAATAGTTATGACAATTCTGTTGGCTATGGTGACGAGATGTACACCTACCAAAACGAGAATTAAAGTTTTAAATATTTGAGAGAGAGGGTTGGTCTTTTTTCAGAGTTTTAATGTAGAAACCGTAAATTTTCGGATTATATTTTTAAAAAGGTAGCGTGGATTTTCACTAAGCGTCAAATTCAAAACGACGTCAAAGAAATTTCCATAACTTTTCCATAACACTTGGCGTGTATGGGGTGTCTTAGGGTGTTTGAATTCTAGTAACATCGAAAACCAATTCGCGACCCTTTCAACCGAAAATCCACTCATCCCATTTAGGGTGTATAGGGTGGGTGTAAAAGGCATGATTTTCTTGAATTTGACGTTTAGTGATAATCCGACGATTTGAGAACTTCATACATTGCAAGCTAGCCAGATTATCAACCATATCTCAATGTGATTTTATTTCAGTACCATTCACTACTCCATTTTTTATGATTCACATTGGATTATAAGAAGCCGGAAGATTTGTCACCATCTAAACACATGATAATAAAGGTTTTAACCATCTTATAACCTTGTGGTTTAAAGATAATAAGTACTCGCACTGTTATTGCTCCGCGCAAAACTTTTAAGAAATCCTATTTAAGAGTTTTTAATATGTTATGAACGTATAACTATTCAGTAGTGCTGTCTGGATTCTCAAATTTGTATAAATTTACGACTCAGTGGTGGTGCTTTTTTCACTGAAACAGCACACAACATTTATATGTGTTACTAACATTAAAAAACACTCCTTATTAAATCTATTGGCCATTAAGTAAAAACATTTCCACTTCAGACCTTATAATAATAATTTCTTGTGGTGACAAATAACATCATTAATAGATATGATGCTATACTGGTATAAAAGAAAAGCTACACAACACAACTAACTATATAATAGATTTGAGCTTTTTGAACAGACAGAGCTATTACAGAAAGATAACTCAAGGCAAAAAAAAATACAGAATGGAAAAGAAAATTATATGTTTGGTAACCATGTTGGTATTGATCTCCATGGCAACCCCTTTTGTCGAAGGTAACGCTGTTTTCCACCGAATTGACCAAAAGTTTGTAAATTGAATAGTGTAGTTCTGAAAAAAACACTTTACCGATTTAGCATAGGTGTATTGTTTTGAGAATTTTAACAATAATCATTATATTTAATTGAATAAAGAACAGTGGCGAATCTGACAAAATTATACTGTAGGAGGAGAACCAACTGTAATTTAGAAAGTCATTACTTTAAGGGGATTAAATTTCGCGGATTTTGCGGATTTTGACCTTATCTGATCTTATTATTCAAATCTTCAAAATTAGAAAATTAATTACATTTGCTTCTATTTGGATAAAGATATATAGATATACTTGAATAGAAATACTTTATCGAAATTAATATGCAATAATTTACATTTTTGACTGATCCGTGAAATTAAATACCCGCGAAAAATCAGGTTTTAAAAACTATCCGCGAAATTAAGTCTCTGCGTGAAATGAAATTCTATGAGAGTTTGCAGCGTAAAATTCTATGAGAAACTATATATAAGGGAAAACAGTGCTAATAGAGACTATTATAGGAATACGCTATGAGATGCGAAATATCTGAATTTTGCGGATGACCCGATCTGCGAAATTTAATCCGCCGCGAAATTTAATCCCCTTAAAGTATCCTTTTGAACGTCTTTCATGTAGAACATAAGTATGATATCAGCAGACGTGTTGACAGTAATTAAAACTTGTGTCAATTTTAAAAAGAAAACTACATCAAATAATGTGTACATAACCCCTCCATATACTTTTTGCTTAATTTGCAGGGGTTCTAAATCCGGGCCTGTGTACTGCAAATGTTTGGTAGTTCAGTAATAAATGAGAAATTTTTTGTTATAGGAAAACATCGCGGCTTGCATTTTTCACAAAACAAAGATGGCAGTCGCTGCATCATGGGGTGCGCGTGTATTATTTGTCATAGGTGTCCTTGCTGTAAGTATCGTAACCATCTAATTAAGGTAGCAGCTAAAGCGGAGACCGTATTAGTTTTGCCTTGGTACTATACTCCTCCTCCGCGTGAAAAGACATTTTTGCCTAGTAAACCTAAGCGTATACTTTTCTTCACGCAAGGCGGGCGATCCAAAATTTTCCAAAATCTTTAAATTTTCCAAAATGTCCAAAATGTTTCTAAATTTTTTTAAATCAAATATTTATTTTGCTGCTACCGTTTAGAGCCATTTTGCTATTTTGTTATGATTTTTTTAGTGTGATCGGAATAAAAATATCAATTTGCATTTACAGAGGTGGACGGAGGGGTGTAGCGAAATTTCCAGGAGGAGAGCGAGCTATGATTTAAAACTCATTAACTCTCACAAAATCTAACATTAAGTGGCTTTTTAATTACTGTTCACTCTCCTCTAGAAATTTTGCTACATCTATGGACATTAGAAAATCTTTATACCAATCTGTATATGTCTTCTTGGAGGGTATTGCAGTTATTAGTGAAATTTATGTTGAGAATTGAATTTCTTAAGATCGCTGTTAAATTTTTTAATGCGCGAAATCAAACCATTTTATTTAACAAAATACTCTCTAGGGAGGCAGACAAAATCGTTTCATTTAAAATTTTGTGATGTCAATTGATACTTTTTGCACGATCATTTTGGCAGTGGAAGAACTTTTTTACTTATCTGAAGGTTCGTAACTACGAACAGCCTTTAAATGTTCTTAATTTCCTTATTTACTCTATTTCCTCTCTACTGTTTTGTGTAAAAATGATCTCTTGTTTATTTTAATGCCACAGGACTGACGCCTTCAAAATACTATTAGTAAATATAAATTTAGATTTAAACAATTATTTCTAAGACCCCAATACAGGCTTACTAATAATGGCAAAAGTTTTCCGTTCCTTCCCTTGTCCTATGGGAATTTTTTGGGACCAATTAAGTCCAAACAGGCGGCGGATATCAAATTTACAATATTAAGTTTTAACCATTGTAATCAGTACCATTGATTTGTTCAATAATATGACGTAACCACATTTTCTCTAGGATAAAAATGTAATTTAAAAAAAAGGATAAATTTTAAAGGAGACGTTAACTGTCGTCAAAAAACAGGAAAAAACAGGACAAAAAAATGTTTTGAATTAAAAAATTGGACAACGTTACGACTTAATTGTAATTAAAAAACAGGATACCTACTAAAATCGAGACTAAAATGATCTGAGGAGAACCCTTGAAAGTGGAAAGAGTCTTCATTAATTTCGGGGGATGGTCAAGAGCTGTACAGATTCCTTAAAGCCTTTCAAACTTCTATGCCCACGAGCCATGGCTGTGTATGGACTGCATATTCTTTTTTTATTTTTACTAGGTGGTTATCAATGCGATGATGATACGAAGATGATGATGATGGCAAAATAATTTTCCTGTTGATGACAAAGAAACATTAAAATATTAAACAATTATGAAAAAGCTGTTAGTATATTATTTCAACTGGTTGTAAATGAGAATCGTCACAAATATATGTCTGGGACGTCGTACGGACGTTGAAATGATGGTTGTTTGTAATGAATGGTTGAAATTTTAAGTCTGTGTTGTAGTGTTTTTGTAGATGGAGTAAAAAAGTCCCTCTTGTAGTGAAGAAAATTGTTTAATTATTAATTAATGAAGTGAAAAAGAAAAAAAGGAAAAGTTGATATTAATAATTATTATTAAATTTGTTCGCCATAATGTGTAAAAATAAAATATGAGCTGAAAAAATATTTTAAAAGGCTTGTATTTT
>JAUKWF010000807.1:0-10671 GCA_032356525.1 Eutonina indicans
GTATGTGAAAAATTGTGACGTTTTGAAGTAGGGGTGGGGGGCTCTGAAATGAAAACGTCACAATGACGTTTTGTGTGACAAAAGTGGGAAATGGCGTGACCCCTAAACTATAAACACACAAAAATCAATCCAAACACTTTGAAATTGGAAGTGGTTTTATAGCATAAAACATTCATATTTTGTTGAATTGTATATATATATAAACCTATATTTTTTTGTAATTTTTAGGTAATTCACCAATAATATCAAGAAGAAATATCTTATTTCGATTTTTGTCACAAAATTTTCTTTCTTAACGGACTAAGGTCTCACACCTCCAAGCCTTAGCGGCCATATAGCTGTGATGTGTGACGAAAATCAAATGTTGATGGTCCCTTATACGAATTGTTTGATTTAACTATATTTTTACTGTATATATTTTATATACTGTAGGTTATTCCTTTTTATTTTAAATTTCCATTACATATTTTTTAGCAGAAACTAGTCAGACCCGTGAAAGCTCTTAAGGGGCCTGGAACTATAGTCAACCGCGCAGTATTTTTCAAAAATCCTTTTTTCAAAACATTCCAAATATTAATATCTATAAACTGACCAAAAATTATTTGAAACAAAACAATACTTTTCAAAATACAGATGAAAGAGTGATGTTAAAAATAGGGGTATAGTAACTGTGATGTCACAACTCCCAAAATAAAAGGCTAGTTTACATTTATGCTGAAAATTTAAAACTTCGATATCTAGAGAACCATTTGAGATTTTTACACGAAATAAAAATAATTCTTCATCATTTTTTATTCTCTTTAATATAAAACCAACTTGTCAGAGTACTTTGGGATCCCTTTAAAAAACGCTTAGGGGCCTGGAACTAGTCAATCGCACAATATTTTTCAATTTTTTTTTTGGAAAACATTCAAAATATTAATATCTACAAAATGACCAAAAATCGTTAGAAAAAAACGATATTTTTATAATTACAGAAGAGTGTTGTTAAAAATAGTGCTATGCCAAATGTGATGTCATAACTTTCTAAATTAAAGGCTAGTTTACATTTACGCTGGGAATTTAAACTCCAATATCTGGAGAACCGTTCGAGATTTTTACACGAAATAAAAAGCATTATTCATCATTTTTCATTCTCTTTAATATAAGCCCAACTTGGGATCCCTAACGGCCAAATTGCCGCAAAGCGTGACGTAAGTTGAATGTCGATGACCCCCATGGTTATTGACGTTAAGGATCTTAACCCACCCACAGCCTCTTAAAGGGATCCCAAGCTGTATTTACAGTACAAATTCATCTCATATTAAAAAGGCAAAGAAATAACGAACAGTGCTTTTTATTTCGTCGAAAAATCTTTAACGGTTCTCAAGATATTTGCGTTTGAGTATTCCATGTTAAATGTGAACAAGGCCTTATTTCTAAAATTCATGACATCACATGGTTGTACCGATATATTAGTAATATTATTTTCCTCCATAACTTTTTAAATTGTATTCCGTTACTAATAATTTTTCGTCAGTATCAAGATATTAACATTTGAAATTATTTGAAATTAAAAATTCTGAAATATATGCGGAATGTGAGTAGTTCCAGGCCCATTTGTAAATTTTAATAACTGGTCATATCTCAACTTTTACATGACGCTTTTTAACAAAAAATTTAGGGTAGTTTCCTTATGCTAATACGGACATCTGCTACAAATTTCACCGAAAAATGATATTTAGAAATCAAGATATCGTCATTAATCCAAATTCATAAAGGGGCCTGGAACTACTCATATCTGCATATTTTTCAAAATTTTTAATTTTAAATGTTAATATCTTGATACTGACCAAAAATTATTAGAAACGGAATTAAATTTAAAAAGTTCTGGAGGAAAATGATATTACTAATATAACCGGTACAACCTATTGATGTCATAAATTTCAGAAATAAGGCCTAGTTCACATTTAACATGGAATATTCAAACGCAAATATCTTGAGAACTGTTGAATTTTCTTGTTTAAATGAGACCCCAAAAATCGAAAAAATACATCCAAAATGATATTTATTCAAGTTTCTCGAAAACGGTTCTTTATAATTTTGCATGACGTTAGTGTCCCATAGAGGCGTTCTTTTGACCCATATCAGTACCTGTCAAAAGTTCTCGTTTTTGAGTACTGGGCCCCAAAAAATAAAAAATGCACCAAAAATAAAAAAATGTCAATTTTCTGGAATTTTTCGAATTATTTTAGAGGGCCACAGAGGGCTTATTTTTTTCCTCAAAAATCTTTTTTCTTCCTAAACATTATTTTTCCTCAAAACCTTATTTGATCCTTAAAACCTTTTTTTATACCTCAACACTTTAAATTTTCCTACACATACCTTATTTTTTCCCCCAAATTTTCTAAAAAAAACTTAATTTTCTTCCATAAATGCCTTAAAATCTTCTCAAAGTCCTCAGGCTTCCCTCAAAACCTTACATATTATATATTCCATAAAAAACATATCCTGAGGTCAGAAGTAAAAGTTTATTGAATTATAGTTAATTTGAAAGAGCTTTAAATTTCTATAACAATGCGCAAAAATTGATATGCACATAATTTTTTTATATATTTACATGTATGTTACTGTAACTATTATTTTATTAGTGTTTATTAAAGTGTAAATAAAATTTTAATAATGGTCACTTTAATTATTCTAATGAATCAAAAATACAATATGTACATAGAAATAAATTGACATTTTTCAATTTTCTTGAAAATGGTGCTATAAATTTTGTTAAAATACTGCATGACGTTAGTTAGAGTCTGTTTGATTTAAGAGAGCTATAGGGGGCTTCTTTTTAATTTGCATGATATTTGAGGGCGTATTTTTTCCTTAAAAATCTTTTTTCTTCCTTAGCAGTATTTTTTCCTCAAAACCTTATTTGATCCTGAGAACTTTTGTTTTCCTCTATATAATCTTTATTTTTTCCTCAAAACCTTATTTTATCTTCTTATTCTTCTTAAACACCATAAACCTTTTTGATCTTGAAAACCTCATTTTTTTTTCTCAGAAAACCTTATTTTTCTTCCTAAAAACCTTAAATTTTCCTCAAAACCTTATTTTTTGTCCTCTAGACATTTTGTTTTTTCAAAAACTAATGTTTTCATCATAACCTTTCTTTTCCTCCTATAAATAAATAAAACCTCATATATTTTCCTCAAAACCTTATTTCTTCCTCAAAGTCATTTTTTCCTCAAAACCATATTTATTTCTTAGGGACTAGTAAACCGCTCAATATTTTTCAATTTCTTTTTTTCAAACCATTCCAAATATTAATTTATCTTTATCTGTTAAAAATATGGGCATATCAACTTTGATGTAATAATATCCAAAATTAAAGGGCTGTTTACATTTACCTTGGAAATTTAGAACTTCGATATCTAGAGAACCTTTCGAGATTTTTACACGAAATAAAAAAACATTCTTCATCGTTTTTATTCTCCTTAATATGTGCTCAACTTGTCAGAGCACTTAGGAAGAATCCCTTTATAGGGTAAATAAAAAAATAATGATGTTCACTTTAATTATTCTAATGAATCAAAACTACACTATGTACATTTTCTGTTTCAATACAACATATACTTCTTAAATATAGCTATCTCAGCCTGTTTCAAATAAATTATATAGAAAAAGATTATTGTAAAAGGGCCTAGTGCAAAAATTATATCGCGTGCAATTATACTAAGTTCATGTTATGTATACTAAATTCATGTTTCGCGAAAATAAATACGTGTGGAATTACAAGTAAGACTCGAAAATGAATACCCTCGAAAATTATTACGAATAAGTTAAGACTAGTTATGGTGCTGTTGCAAATATTTTTCTTGTTGAACTATATACTGCCCTTGCCTCGTTCTGGTACCTGATTGTATCTGATCAAACATAAAATTGATTGCGAATTTTCAAATTATTGTTTTATAATTTATTTATCTCTCTTTAGAAAGCTATACCAATGAACCTGGGTTGATTGACAGTGAAGCTTTTGTTATACGATGGAAAATTGTAATCGTGGAAGTGTTCGTTTGACAATAAAATGGCTTAGATGCATTGAAACGCGTATCTCATCAGTGACATGGTTGACTTTGTAGCCGAGAGAAAAACAATTTTATGAAGATCAATAAGGAGAAAGATACAGCAACATAAAAACATTTGGATTTTTGGATATTTAGGCCTTCTTTTAGATGTGAATAAATTTTGTTGCAATAACATTTAAAAAAACGACTCACTTATTCTATGATACCTCTAGTACCTTAAAAGTACTTTTTTTTTTGAAAATATTCATTGGTTCACAAGTTATGCTTGTTTAAGAGTTCTTAAAAAAAGTTAACGACAACACTTAAAAGTCCTCCTTTGCTTTAAGGGCCTTTAAGCTCTTTCAAATGATCTAAATTATATTCTATAAAAAAATAGTTCGAATAGTACTAGATATTAAAGGGATTTTTTCTTATTCCGGTCTGTAAATTAAACAGGTGTTCAAAAAGAATTGGACAGAAAGTTTATTTCGATCCTCTCTTCATAACAAATCGAAAAATGCGCGGAATAACAATTCGCCTTGCACTAATATCACAAAGATTTTTTAAGAACCTTTAAATGAGCATAATTTAAGAACCAATAAAGATTTTTAAACCCCTCTTTCATACACCCTTCTCCAATAAGCAACTACCTAAAACCATCAATATTTTAGAAGCATCCCAGGCCTTACTACAGCTTTCATCGTTTACATGTATACGAAATTTAACAATAAGATAAGAACCACAAAACGATGAGTTTAAGGGGGAACAACCTCCTAACATTTTGAAAAAATCAATTTTTCAAATTTGCTGTTTTTAGAGAATTTATGATACGTACTTTCACCCTGCGTAATTTGTTTTTTAAAAAAAATAATAATTATGCCTTAATTTTACCTTTTTTGTGGGGCACCCAAGCACTCTCAGGTAGAAAAATGATTTCTTAAAAGCTGTTTTTCTCAGAACGGAAATATTCAGGCGCCGGACAATATATCTAGAGAACCGCTTGACCGATTTCAATGAAATTTTCAGGATTTCTTTAGAATAATAAAAGCTGTGATTTTTGTTCTGGTGATAAAGCCCGATTTACGGTCATATTTCGGGTTAGATTTTCACGGGAAATTTGACGCAACGGGTGGCAAAAATTATAATGTCTTATAAAATTATATTTCATTCATATCACAGATCTAACCAACCTTAGTCTGTATACAATTTTGGCCCGTGCGGACAAAGCGTTCTTTAAATTTTTTGGCCGGCGTAAGACCCACCTTGATTATGAGTATAGTTACTTTTTGATTATCAACTTTATTTAAGAAAATAATTAGGAGGGTTTTCCCCCTTAATTTCTCAGATTTGCCAAATTATCTGATTTTACGCAAGCAAACAATTCCAGGAAGTTAATAAGTTGAAAATTTTCTTGGAATTTCAACTTAATTTTTTATGGGAATGAAATACACCGGTCAAACGAGCTCAAAAACAACCTTATTCCTATAAAAACTTAATTTTGTGCAACAACAATAATATTTAATTTAGCACGGATTTAGCACATTTAATTTGGCGCATCGATACAAATAATTATTTTAACGCAGATTTAAATTGGTGCAGACAAAATTTCCTTTTTTATTTGGTTTGGACTTAATTTGGTCAAAATTTCCTTTTTTATTTGGTTTGGACTTAATTTGGTAAACAAGAAAATCGGGGGAAAATTACATAAGGAAAACATAACATTAACTAGTTTAAAGGAAGAAGGTTTTGGTGAAACAAACTTTTTCGTAAAAATAAATATTTTTTCGGGAAAAAGACTTAGCGCTTACCATTTTAGTAAAAACGAGAGCGGTGTCCTTGCTCACACACGCGCATATTGATTTGCAAGGACTATAAAGTGCCCTCGCAAACTAAAAATATTTCTCAAACTTTTCAATACTTTAATCCTAGAAACTTTCGTGAATTTTTGCCACTTTTGCGAAAGTTTATATCGCAAAAAAAATTAAAATCGAAATTCGCGAAAGTTTATCCAGTAAATATTTTCTCAAAAATCGACAATTTTATTTTTTCTAAATCGAAAATAAGGGTCTATTTTTGATGATGAAAATATGTAAAAATTTTTGTTTAAAGCCAAACATTATTATTTACAGTTTTTTTTCTTTTTATCCTAATCGCGTAAAAAAATTCATATATTAACTGTCAATCGCGAAAGTTTATCTCACGAAAAGGCTTCGAATGTGCCTTTTGCGAAAGTTTATCGTGCAAAATCTTTCTCAATTTTCTATTCGCGAAAGTTTATCCGGTAAAATTCGCGAGTTTTTGGGAAATTTTCTACGAATCAAGTATATAATTGCTCGGACTTGTACGAACCCGCATTAGAAAGGTATTAAATAATTGTTCTATTGTAATAGTTAAGTTAAATTATAGCTAAGTTAAATTACTGTATTTACGCAACAAAGGGGATATTAGGCAATTATTCAAAACGCAAAGATTAGCTTGAACTCCATTCTGTCACCGTCACAACTGACGCATAATATTTTTGAGTCATGTAAATCACTCCAAACTTTCAAGAAATGTACAAAAAATGTAAGTAACATAAAAATTTATAAACCATTTTCTGCTTTGGAGTGGGGTAATTCGAACCCCATGATGAATAAAGGGTCAAGGCTGTAAACTTTCAGTCAGGGGGTCTATTTCCAAGCAGTAATGATTTTTTTTTGCGGAAAAAACTTTTGTAAATGCGATAATTTATATTTTGCGAGAATAAGGATTTGCGTTTTGAGGAAAAATCCTTTTTGCGGGTATAAACATTTGCGATTCATGCCAAAACCGCAAAAGTTTCTTACACAAACGATTTCTTCCTTTAAAGTACAAACTTTGTAAAATAATTGCGATATTGGAAGAAGAAGAAGCAAAAGAAAAAATATCGTATGTTTACATTATGGTTAATTAAATTTGACACAACAAGAATAATATTTAATTTGGTGAAGCAAGAAATATATTTAGTTTGGCCCAACTAAAAATGGCAATAAATCAATTTTGGCGCAGATTTGAAAGGATATAAAAGAAATAAGGGATATTTGTGTAAAAAAAAGTTCTTAAACCGATAGATACTGTACAGATCTATAAACTAAATAGAGGATTTTTGAATAAATTATCTAAGAACATTTCCTATAGAACTTCTCCTCGTTGAATCAAAAATAGCCTTATTTTAGGCAGCTCATGGACATGAATTTTGTAAACGTGGGTCCTGGGCACAAATTTATTGACACGTATTTTTTTATATGAATTACTATAATCTAATTTAACAATAGCTACCCAGACGAAAAAAGTCAGACATGTTATCCTCGAAAAGGTTGTCTACGGAAACAAATTTGACTCCGTGATCCACGAATGTTTATCCACGCGAAAAAAAAAAGTTTTACAAGTTTTCAATTTTATTCGAGAAAAAGGCAGGACCTGATTAGAACGCTCACTTTTTCTAAAACCACAAAAAATGAAAACTTCGATGATTACCGATGGTTAAAGCACAAAGATTTTTTATGTTGAGGTCATACGCAAAATTTTATCTACGTTATATTTTTCTTTTGGGAAAATCTGTGGAAGTTAATGAATTAAAATATCTCGTGCATTGTTATGTCCGCAAAGGTTTCTCCTCTTTAAGTATGTTAAGTGGGGCACTAACAATTACATAACCGTATCTTACGGAATTATAAAATTACCAAATACCAAGAGTATTATAAACCTATAGTTTATAGTCTTCTTGGAGAAACACCATTTTTCATACTCACAATTAAGTAAAATCGATATTTTAGCTAATTTTCCTTATTGAGCTTTGATTAAGAGTATACGCTTTATTGTAATTAGTCATATTAAATATAATCAAGCTTTTCACCACTTTTCAATCACCCTCGTGTAAAGTCATTTTTGTTATCTGCCATGTTTTACAATATGTTCACTTCCTTTTACAAGAGCTTCTACGTGAGCCATACTCCTTAATGCAAGTTGTTGGAAAAGTAAGCAGCGTTAGAATATCGAGATAATCTGTTATTCGGATATTTTTGCTCCAGTGTATCTTTGATGAATATCATTATTTATTTTTTTCAGGAACTCTCCCCATTAATTGTTCCACTGAACGACTATATATATAATATTCTACAGCAGCATGTATAAAATACCGCAATCTTAGTCTATTTAAATAGACGTAGTTTATTCATTCATTCCCGTGTGCATGTTTGTTCTGAAACTATACAGCCACGGAAACGGATTATCGTTGGTGGATGGCGCAACTGTTAAGCGATTGGCTTGACAGTCTACGTAATCTCCGTATTTGAGTCGCTATTTTTAAAAGACTATTTTTTCTCATATGATTCCAATTGTATTATCTTTGCCTATTTTAAAAATTTATACCCGATAAAAAATGTTGAGATTTTTTTGATAAAAGTAGCAATCCTGAAGCGCTAAGTTGTAACTTAAGTTAGCAGGCAATGAATAACCAAATTTTGCTTCTAACCTTTTTTATATCTAAATTAAGAGTACACCTAAGTGTCCCAAATTTGGGAATAAAATCTCGCAAAGATATGTAGTCAATATTATGATGAGGTGAAGTTGATAAAAAAATTATATGCCGTTAATAAAGGGAATAGTTTATATTGGTAGATATGTATACCACAGCGCCTCATATCGTGTATAAGAAGTTTTTTAATAGGTCTAGTTATCCAGATAGACATATTATTTCTAGTTCAACACCCATGGTTTTGTTATGTTTTTAACTTTTTATACAGTATATGATATTAACTGACACTTTAAGTTGCGGACAGCTCTAATTAGGAAACAGAATCCTTTTCCTGGCGGCACATGAGGATTACCCAAGGTGGGGCCGTTTTTCCGTTTAGAATCCCCACCCCTGAGGCATAAATTCGTTGTAGAATTCCCCACGGCCAATTTTTATTAGTAAATTCTTTAAATCTAAACTTATATCATGATAATTAACTCCAATATGCATTAAAGGGAACCCCGGGTGATTTCAGATGTTTAGCTCAGAATAAGTTAGTTCAATGCTCTTGTTTGGTCAAAAAATCTTGCTTCGTTATCAAGATATATTCAATTTAGTGACAGTGAAAGTTAGCTCGATGGCATCATAGTGTTTTAGCAGATATTTAATTTGATTAAAACCAAAAATTTTGTTTGTGGTTTCCTTTATTAAAGAGAAGAAGTCCATTTGTCTAATTAGAGCATTTAAATTACAAAAATAATGATTTAAATAAATAAAAGTGGATATAGCGGACAATATATTTTTCACGGAAAGGCATATTTACCTATTTTTATTCTCTAATTAGCGGATAAAGAAAACAATATATGATAAAGAAAACGAATAACAAAAATCAGCAACATATTTGATAGAAATAGATAAGCGCTGTAATGACTGATAAACCATATTCACCTTTTTTAAATCGTTTTTATTTAAATCAGTAAGCAGTTTGTATTATGTACATAATTTTACTTTCCATTTGTTTGTTTTTGAAATTTTTGTTAATGCAGTTTGATTAATAATTTAGCTTTATGTCTTCGTAACCATAGGTGCATTTAACTTAATTTATTTGAACCGCGCATTATTGTCCAATCTTGATCCTAGGGCATCCTTTACTTTTTCCACATCAGCTTGGGTCATAATGTATCAACGCGGCCAGATAAAATAAATAAAACGCATAAAAGATGTTGAAAATTGTTTAGAAGTAAAGAAATTAATCAAATTAAACTAGCGTATTGAAGTTTAGTTGTGATTGCTGTCCTTTTTCGCCCTACACTATTTATAGGCTTATTCCAGAGTACTGAAAAAGGGAAAATAATATTTATTCATCAAAAATTGCAATATTATATTACCCCATATTTTCCACCGACACCCCCCGTTCCACGCAGCACATTTACGATATCCCCATTTTTTTCCAGAGGAAAAATATTTTATTTCTTAATTGTTACCTTAATTCACTTAATTTTTGCGCACATCTAATTTTTGCGCAGAGCTCGTGCGCAAACAATACATTGCGCAATTAATTATTTTTGCGCACTTTTCATTGCGCAAAAATTAGATTGCGCAAACAATTATTTTTGATAGCATTGCGCAAAAATTAGTTTATTATATATAGTTATTATTGTATAATCAAAACTATGAAAATTAAAAAAAATATACTATATTTATTATTTTTTGCCTCAAAAACGTGAATTTTACACCATTTAAAAAAGAATCTCTTTCCATTGTGCAAAAAATAGATTTGCGCAAACCATACCTGCTTAATGACGCCGATATTTTTCGCTTTATTATGCGCGGTTCAATTCTTTTCTGTGCCCACCCACCCCCGGGCACGGGTGGGTATTCTACCCAGGGTTTTGGCGCCGGGTGTGGGGATTCAACCTGGGGATTTTTGCCCCGGGGTATGGGGACATCAAAAATTATCTATTTTCCCAAAATATACACTTTTATTATTTTAAATCATTATTTTTGTAATTTAAATGCTCTTACACGTTTTTCTTTTTATAAGCAACTAAGCTTTGGCTTTAGTACTAGTGTTGCTTAGCAAAAATACCAAATTTTAGTACTAATGTTGCTTATTATTCATTGAAATAATTATTGTTAGATATAAAAAAAAACATT
>JAUKWF010000808.1:0-10669 GCA_032356525.1 Eutonina indicans
TTTTAATCTCAAGTAAGTTTGAAAAATAGATGCTGCATGTTTAGGGGGTATGAAACACTATCGTGCAAAGCTCTCATTAAATTTGATTTATTTCAAAAAAATCGACTTTTTTTAACATTTGAGCCCAATCTACATTGACCGCAGAGAAAAGGTGTATATAATTCACCTAGCTAGAAAATAAGTTCCATATTTATGTACCATTACGATGTCCTGTTTTTCATGCCTCGTCATGATATTCATAAGTAATAGCAACATTTCCGGCCAAAAGCCTTAATATGTAATTAAGGTATAACTTACTCTTGAATTTTTAAAGGATTTTCTTATGTCTACTACAACTGGTACTGTTAAATGGTTCAACGAAACTAAAGGTTTTGGTTTTATCGAGCAAGAATCAGGTCCAGACGTTTTCGCTCACTTCAGCGCTATCGCTGGTGACGGATTCAAAACTCTAGCTGAAGGCCAAAAGGTTCAGTTCACTGTTTCTCAAGGTCAAAAAGGCCCACAAGCTGAGAACATTGTTGCGCTTTAATACGGCCTGCATATAAGTACTCTTCGGAGTCTAAAAAGGGGATATTTTTATATGCCCTTTTTTATTGTCTGCTAAAAGGTGAGGGCTAGTCTTTTTGTGGTGAATCCTACAATAGCAGCGCACTATCAATTTTATGAAAATGATCGGTGGCATCGATCAACGCTTTTGCCGTTAACTCTTTTACCCCATATACAACCGTTTCTACATTATTTCTCTGTTTAATGCTGTCTAGTAAAATAGCAAAGTCGCCATCTCCTGATAATAAAACGACTAAATCCACAGTAGGTGCTAGCGTCATTATATCTATTGTAATGCCTACATCCCAATCACCTTTTGCAGTTCCATCTGACCGCTGAATGTAAGGCTTTAGTTTTACCTCAAAACCGATATGAGCCAATGCCGTTTGAAATTTGACCTGACCTTGGTCATCCTTATTTGTCGCGTACGCAATTGCATGCTTGATCTCGCCTTGCTGAGAGATCTGCTTCCATAGTTGACGATAATTGAATTGTTTTTGGTAATTCTGCCTGCAGGTATAGTATATGTTCTGTACGTCAGCAAAAACGGCAATGCTCTTCATTAGCTATCCAATTTAATATTGTAAATACTTGATACGAAATAGAATTAAACAGTTTACCTCATTCGACTGGCATTGCTACCTCGCATCAGGTTTTAGTCGCCATAAGCTTCTGAATCACCCGAGTAATAACTACCAGAAATACCTGACGTAACGAATATCTACTGCCAGAATTGTCAGTAGGCCTGTATTAACATATAAAATTTGGAGGGGATCGATGCAGGCAATGAAAGAAGGTTTAGAATCAAGTGCAGTAAGACGGATCGCAACGAGCTTTATTGGAGTGCTACCACTGTTCGATAAGGAAGGCTTTGTTGCTGAATGCGAAGAAGGGTTAGATGATTTAGAGCTTAAACAGAGAGTAGATCACACCATTAAGGTTTTACATAATTACTTGCCAAAGGATTTTTCCAGTACCGCAAAGCTGTTATGCGCACTAAAGGGACACTGGAAAGAAGGGAATGTTGATGATCCTTTACAGACTTTTGCCGCGTGGCCGGTCACAGATTATGTGGCCGTTTATGGGATAGATTATCCAGAGGTCGCTTTGCCTGTGCTGGAAAAGCTGACATCTCTATTTTCGGCTGAATTTGCTATTCGGCCTTTCATTAAAAAATACCCAGAACTGTGCCAGCGGTATTTTAAGCTTTGGGTGGAAAATGATTGCGACGGGGTGCGACGATTAGTCTCTGAAGGCACACGGCCACGATTGCCTTGGGGAATGCGTTTACATCACTATATTGAGAAGCCGAAAACCAATTTATACTTGCTCACGCAGTTAAAAAATGATGATAGTTCATATGCCAGGCGCTCTGTCGCAAATCATCTCAATGACATTGCTAAAGACCATCCTGAATTGGTATTGGATGTCTGTGAGGCTTGGTTTGAAAATGCAACAGAGGAAACCATATGGTTAATTAAACATGCAACGAGAACCATTGTTAAAAGTGGTAACCCGCGGGTTTTCTCTTTATTAGGCTATACCGATAAACCGAGAGTCACACTCACAAAGCTGTATGTGTCAAAAAAAGAGATTCATCTTGGTGAATCCTTAAATTTCGAACTGGTTCTAAAATCTAACGCCATCAGTTCTCAGAAAATAGTTGTCGATTATGCCATTGCCTTTGTTAAAGAAAGTGGCAGGCAACAGAGCAAAGTATTTAAGTTAAAAAATATCGAGTTAAAAGCGGAGCAATGTATACAGATAGCAAAAAGCCATAGCATTAAAGCGATTACAACGCGAAAATATTACTCGGGTGAACAGCAATTAATCATCTTGATTAATGGGGAGCAAGTCGCCTGCCAAAATTTTCACTTGACCGTTGAGTAAATACCTAACGGCAATTACCAGTGCTTTACTGGTGTTCTATTGGAATAATTGCTGTTTATAGCATTGTTGATTTCCGGCTAAAGCACGGTGCAGCCGCACAAAATAAAGCATTTATGCCAAAGGCATCGATTAATTTAATGCTGAGGCTGAAAGTTGTAGCGGGAAGAATTGCAAATGAGCGAAGCACATAAAGCCCATCGCGTTTCTTATTTCTTTTGTAGCACCGTCTATAGCTGGTAATACACAAAGATTTTACACAGACGACTATTGAGGATTGAGCTTAGGTGTATTTTCAAATACATCCCGTCTCACAGTTGCTATTTCTCTGACAGGAAGCTCCACTTTAATGACAGATTTAGGTGAATTTCGAGTCAGTAATTAGCTTGTTTATGTCATTTTCAAGACCGAGTCACGTTGAACTTGATTGATTTGAGGGATAAAAGCACGACCCAACTATCTACTGGAAGAGACATTATAATGCATGAGTTAATATTAATTTATACAGAAATAATATCAATAATCATCAGTAAGTATTTGTTATATATTAATTTAAAAGGGGTGATTTATGTTGGTTGAACTAAATCGTTGTTAATAAGGATGAATTAAAAATTGATTCTCATAGAAATGAACGTCACGATAAGGAGCGTTTAGGCTAAATATATACTAACTACGGTCGTGACGATTGTTGTGGCACAATGAGCCAATTGTATTGATCAGCTAAATCAGAGTTTCTACAGCCCCCTGAAATGGTAATAAGCTGTATAGTCGGTCACTTAACAGCTAGCATCTTTATTAAATACTCGTAGGGAACGACCATTTATAGACTCCTCTTTACCTTAAGCCACTATATTTCCATTACAGCGACATTTCCATTACAGCGACCTAAGCGTTCGCCCGTTATTTCCATAGGCAAGGGTTGATATTTAATACAATCTTTCCTACCGCGACTTGTTGCTCGCTTCGGCGTTGCGCATTGGCAGCTTCAGCTAATGGATAAACCGTGTCTAAGATTACGTGTAGTAAGCCTTGTTCTATTAATTGACAAATTTTACCTAACTGTTCTCGATTAGGCTGCACCATCATACGCTTGAAGTTTACTGAATCTAGCTCATCTAATTTGGCGTCTAAATCATCAAAAGTAGAAATCAGATACCCATTTTGTTTAATAACACTCAATGAGCGCTTTAATACATCATTGCCTCCGGTCGCAGCAAAAACAAGGTCAACCGGTTCCACTATTGTTTCAAATGGCAGCTGTTTGTAATCAATAAATTCATCAGCTCCCAGTGCTATGACAAATTCCTCTTTGGCGGCGGAAGCGGTTGCGATCACATCAGCACCTGCTTGTTTTGCAAGCTGTACCGCGAAGCTGCCCACACCACCAGAAGCATTGTGGATAAGAATACGCTGTCCAGAGATTAATTTACCGTCATCGAATATACCCTGCCAAGCGGTTAAAGCAGCGAGAGGGATGGCTGCGCTCTCTACAAAACTCAAAGATGAAGGCTTTAGTGCTACTAAATTTGCACTAACAGCTAACTGCTCAGCATAACCTCCCTGATGGTTTATCGGATTATGTGTAACTACTTTATCTCCGATCTTTAAATGCTGAACTTCACTACCTAACTCTCTCACCACGCCGGCAACATCCCATCCCATAATTAATGGTAGCTGATGCGTATCAGTGTGTTGTAAAAGACCATTTTTAATGTGAAAATCTACAGGATTAACGCCTGCTGCAACAACGTCGATTAACACTTGATCTGCTTTCATTTCAGGGCTTGGGACTTGTCCTATAATGATATTCTGTACAGGACCATATTGATTGATAAAAGCTGCTTTCATGATAAATTGCTCGATGTTAAATGTGTATTAGGGAAGTGGGGTCTGTACGTAATACGTGTAATTTGTTGTCACAAGGATTATTCGGTGAGGTAAGTACTCGCCTTTTTTCGCAGTAAATACTATACCCTCTACATTTATAACGCCTTTGGCGACACTATGTTTTCATTATACCTAAGTGGTGTCTATATGCTGATTGTTAGTAGACCTGGAGATTTTGATGATCTCGCCGACGACACCGCGACTCGCTTTTTGATTAATTTCTTTGTGAATCTGACGAACACTTAACTCGGTGTTTTTTGCCAGTCGTTCTATTTCTTGAACGACAGTTTTGGCCGTGGGTGGCCTTCCTAGTGTTTTACCTCTTGTTTTTGCGGATTGCATACCCGCTGCTACACGCTCTCCAATGAGTGATGATTCTAGTTCAGCCATAGCGCCGATAAGAGTAAACATTGCCTTTCCCATCGGTGAGGTGGTGTCTATTTGATCTTGGACGCTCACAAATTTAATATTTAAATAATTAAATTCTTCTAACGCCGTTAGCAAATGCTTCGTTGATCTGGCAAAACGATCAAACTTCCAAACAAGGATGCACTGGATTTCGTGGGCTCTAGCGGCCTGCATGAGTTTATCAAGTTGTTCCCGTGAAATTTTCTTTCCAGAAACGCCTTGATCTAAGTATTCCCCAACGACTTTAAGTCCTGCACGTTCTGCATAGGCTCGTAAGCTATCTGATTGAAGATCTGCACTTTGATCTGAAGTTGACACCCTCATATACAGCGCCGTTTTGAGTTTATTAGTCATTTAATGCAATATTCCTGTCCAGATATGTTTACTTTATCGGACACTATTATAAGTTATTTTGTACACTGTAAAAACAACAGTTTATGTACCACTGAAATCATACCTTTTTTGGACAGTATATAAGTATGACTACGATAGATAGAACAGCCTACCCTCAGTTAAGTAGAAAAATGAGTGATGGTGAACTTACTGCCTCATACACGATGAGCCAATCAGAACTGATTTTTATAAAACGAAACTCACGGAGTGGCTGCGGAGCGTTAGTTTTGTCGGCAATGCTGAAGAGCCGGCAGCATTTAGGCTACTTCCCAGCACTTGCTAATATCTCTGGTCAAATAGAAGCATACTTAGCCCACCAAATTGGGGTATCAGAAGTATTCCCGGATGATTTGAATTACCGTACTTCTCTTCACCGCTATCGATCAGCCTGTCGCGAGCTATTGCACAGTGTACCGTTCATAGACGGAGGTCTAGATCAGATTGTGTACCGCATTCGAGAGTCTGCATTGACTATGAGTGACCCTGCTGACCTCATCAATGTTGCAATAGAAGCACTGGCGAAATCTAAAATAGAATTGCCGGCTTTTAGCACGCTTTATCGTATAGCAATTCGTGAACGTCAATATGTCCACAATCAATTGTATAAATCAATCGGTAACAACCTTAGCCAAGATCAACAGAATAGTCTCGATTCTTTGTTGATAGTGCAGGATGGAAAACACATCACTGAGTTTGCACGGATGAAGCAAACACCTGGTCCGGCCACACTGGGTCATTTTAGAAAGTGGGCTGACCGGTTGTTAGAGTTGGACTCTGTTATTGATCCAAAGCCTTTTCTTGATGGTATAGCATTCACCAAAATTCGGCAGTTCTCGGCGCAAGCTCGCGCATACGAAATTAGTGATATGCGAGGAATTGTAAGCCGGGACAAACGGCATACTTTGCTGCTAAGTTTGTTGTGGAGTGCACAATCCAAAACACGTGACGAGTTGATTGACATGTTTCTTCGTAGAATGAAACGAATCCATCACTCTGCCAAAACTAAGCTAGAGAATTATCAGCAACTCAATAGGGAGTTAGAAGAATCTCTCATTGGCGTTTTTGGGCAAGTACTACAACAAGCTAAAGGAACTGACGTAAATGAAAACCTTGGTTTGAAAATAGTCTCTGTGCTTAATGAACACGGGGGTGTTGATGTATTAAACGATAAAGTTAGTCGAGTCTCAGCCTATCACGATAACAATTACCTGCCATTACTTTGGGGAGTTCACATATCAAATCGCGCTGTAATATTTCGGGTTCTAGACCAAATAAAAATTGAATCTGCCACACAAGATAATCGACTAATGGTGGCGCTTAACTTTATTAAGGAACATAGAGCTTCTCGTAAAGAGCTATTGCCCACTGCTCTAGATATCCAATTTATGTCGAGAAGGTGGCGTTCGTTCGTACAAGTAAAAGAAGACCGATTAATTCAACTTAATCGTCATGCATTGGAGGTAGCGGTATTAACACACTTAGCAGAATCGCTCCAGGGTGGTGATGTTTATATAGAGAACTCAGAAGCCTATTCAGACTACCGAAAGCAATTATTACCCTGGTCTAAATGCCAGGATAGGATTGAGGAGTATTGTGACTCAATTAATTTGCCAGCAACCAAAAACGAATTTGTTAGGGTATTAAAGGAAGAACTCACCGTTTTGGCCAACAAAATTGATAAGAAGTTTCCAGAGAATAGCGAATTTACGATCGACCCAGACGGAACTCCACACTTGAAAAGACAGCCTGCTACAAGCAAGGCATCTAATGATCAGGCATTCAAAGACGATGTTTACTCACGCATGCCTGAACGCCATTTACTGGATATTATTAAATGCGTCCAGCATTGGACAAATTATTCAAAACACTTCAGACCGCCATCTGGTTCAGACGCAAAAATATCAGAGCCCGCGACACGCTATTTATTTACAGTATTTGGTTATGGGTGCAACCTAGGAGCCAGTCAAACGGCTCGACATGCCCCTGAGGGCATTCATCGGCAGACCCTAAGACGCATTAACATGCAGCATATTAATACTGAAAAGCTGGAAGCGGCATTAAGTGATGTTATCGGTGAATATGCACGCTTTGAACTTCCAGAACACTGGGGAAGCAACCGCGTGGCCATTGCAGACGGAACACAAATACCATTGCGTAAGAACAACTTAATGGGCGAGCAGCACATACGATACGGAGGCTATGGAGGGATAGCTTATCACCATGTTTCCGGAGAATACATTGCCTTGTTTAGCCATTTTATCGCCTGCGGTGTTTGGGAGGCGGTTTACATTCTTGACGCTCTGATTTTGAATAAGTCTGTTTACCAACCCGATACATTACATGCAGATACGCATGGCCAAAGTGAGCCCGTATTTGCTCTTGCTCATTTACTTGGGATAAAACTATTTCCAAGAATGAGAACCTGGAATGACGTGGCGTTCTACAAGCCGGATAAGCGAATTCGTTATAAGCATATAGAACCGTTATTCACTAAGACTGTGGATTGGCCACTAATCGAAATGCACTGGCAAGATATGATGCAGGTGGTTTTATCAATTCAGGCGGGTAAGGTTCTACCCTCGATGTTGCTCAGAAAACTGAATAGCCACAACCGCAAGAATAAACTTTACCGTGCCTTTCGAGAGCTTGGTAGGGTGATACGAACGTTATTTTTACTGCGCTATGTTTCTGAAGGAGAGTTTCGTCAAACGATTCGAGCAGAAACCACCAAAGTTGAGTCATATAATGATTTTACGGATTGGATTACCTTTGGTGGTGATCTCATCAAAAGCGGTGACCCTGTTGAGCAAAGTAAGCAGATTAAATATACGAATCTAATTGCCAACTCAATCATGCTGCAAAATGTTTCGGATTTAACAACCATTTTGAATGAAGTAGCTGACGAAGGAATAGGCGTTTCAAAGGAACTTGTGGCGAGCCTAAGTCCTTATATTAGAGACCATATTCGCCGTTTTGGGCGCTATGAAGTTAATATTGAAGAGTTTCCGCCTGATTTAGACCCAAAACCCGTTAAATTAACGGCCTAATACGAGATGTGACAACAAATTACACGTATTACGTACAGACCCCTTAATGAGTGATCCTTCATGTGATATTTGTAATCGTCTATCTGGTCTTAAACTTGTCTTTACTGATAAGTAACCAACTATATTTTCAAATTCACATTTTCCTGTAAAAAAAGTGTACAATTTTTCTAAATTAGAAATTTTATCTGGTGTAATATGCTCAATTTTTTCTATTGAAAAACCATTAAGGTCTATATTTTCAGTATCAATAATAACGAAATCAGGATTCGAAGAAATAAGATTAACATTAGAGTTTTGTGATATTTTTGTTCTTAAGTCTTTTATATAACTAAATAATTTATCTTGATATAGAGTAGAAACGTCGAATTGGCGTATATTGGGGAGCTGTAATATTAAATATTTGCTGCCTTCTTCTAAGTAATAGTTATTCGCTAATATTGCAATTATCCATTCATACCAGTCACCATGACAATTACTTAGTGCACCAGATGTCACCTTTGGATGTTCTTTTTTTACAATATTATCCATATTCTTTAATAATTTATTAAAGGAGTGGATGTTATCGGGTAGTTTATTATTGTTTAAAGCTAAAGAACAAAATGTTTCAGCTCTTTTAATCATTGGTTTTTGATTAATATATTCAACAACAGATTTCATATAATCCTTTAACGCAAAAATACATATTAAGTATTTGATATTATGTATTATTATGGTAAAGAAGTTAATACTAATAGGCTCTAAACTGAGGTGTGTCCTATTTTTACACCTTTACCTACCTAAACTTGGCCCTGACCTTTCTACCTTTCTCTGCTGTTTAATCACTTTTTGAAGGCCATTGCTAACTTGGTCAATTGACTGTTCAATCCCTCTACTTGCCTGCTCAAGCTTGTTACTTGAGCTTTGAGATTCTCGTTCTCTAGCAATGTATGCTCGAACATCTTGCGTAATTCCTCTTGTCCTTGATCTGATGCGTTCTGTTGCTTGCTGAACTGATTTTCTAAACTCTTCAAGGCGTTTAATAAATGGGTTTCTAGCTCTGTCATCGTCTACTGTTCCCACGTTATTACGGCTTTGTTTTCCGTTGATTGGTATGTGTCTATGATCTTCGCCCCTTTCGGTAACACCATATAATTTGTCTTGTTCTTGCTTAATACTTCTACGTTGTAAGGTTCCAGCTTTTTCAGTTTCTTGTTCTGTTCCGCTATTGCTGCATAATTTACTGATATCTTCGATGTTAAATATTGCATCGTTGCCCAACTTCCCCCGAATATACCTATCGAGAGACTTAGCACCATGATCAATGGCCAAATGATTCGGTTCGATAAAGATATCCAGCCTAAGCCTTTGCTCTGGCGTTTGATATCGGCTTTCATGGTACTTAGCTCTTGCTGATATATGGCGTTTAACTCGTTCCGCATATCGTTTTGCTGCTGCTTGATCAGGCTTTGAATAATCTCGTTCTCTTGCGATATCTGCTCTTTCAATTGCTGTGCTAGGTTCGAAGTCTTTAGCATATAACCCCCCTTTCAATCTCCAACGGCTAGCACTTTGCGGGTCACTAACGGTTATATAATTTTTACCTGTTCGCGTTATTTCTAAGCCAAGCTGACTAACGTGTTCTAAAACATCATCACGGCTTTGTATAAGCCCCTGTGAAGCTCTTTGGGTTAAAACCCCATCTATCAGCTCTCGCATGTTATCAGGGGCCTTCTGGCTCTTCCTAAGAGCTTCAGCCGCGATTTTCAACTCATAGTCTGGAGTTGATACATTCTTTGCTCTATCAGGGTCTGCTGGGTCTGCAAGCCCGTATTTGGCATTCACTTCACTACGGTAATCATCAAAGTGTTCCTTGGCACGTTCCCCTGGCGGCTTAATATTTAAACTTTTGCCAGTTGCAAGCTCTACTCGAGGAGTTACGAAGTGCAATTCATGGTGGCAAGCGTGACTGTGCCTTACCCAAAGAATGTTATATTGATCGTTCTCAAGCCCAGCAAAAGCAACGGATTCAAAGCGGTCGATAATGTCACTTTCCATCTTCGGTGTAATCACTTCATCAGGAGCAAAAGACAATACACCAGACGTGTATTTCCATTTGAAATCTAAAGAATCTATAAGATTTTTTGTCTGTTCCGAATCTCCCCTAACAATAACAGGCTCAAACTCCTCACGCCCTTCGCGTTTACGATCGGTAACATAATCAACAGGCCCAGCTCCTCCACCAGTACCGTGTTTAGAAAACCCTACGATCATTTTGAAAACTCTTTGATTGATCTCTCAATCGCTAACAAGTGAGAAACAACTTCCACCCCTTCGGCCGCTCCTCGATGAGTATTTACCCAACGAGCAATCATGTTTAGGTTGGCATTAATACGGTTCAGCATCACTGTCCGCTCTTTTTCGTCCTTCCTGTTTCTCACAGTTACCTTGCCTAAATGGTCTCTAACCACTTCGGACATTGTCATACCTGCCGATTCTGAAAGCTCTTGTAAAGCTTGCCATTC
>JAUKWF010000810.1:0-10667 GCA_032356525.1 Eutonina indicans
TCAGTTCTAGCTTAAATATGATATTATTTATAAGAAACGCTTTATAAGAAACAAAAACTGCAAGTTTTTCATTTTCACTTTTGATTTTACGTTTTAGTGAGTCTTTTTCAAAAAGCAGTTCTAAAATTAAAATGTTTAAGTTTTCTGGATGCGCATTGAGTTATGAGGTGTGATTGTACGTATATGCACTAGATAGGGCAATTACCAGGAGTTTTACTTCGTTCAGCCAGGGACCTGTTATAAAGTTGGATAGTGTACTATTGTTCTTTTCATTGTTTTTCGCCATTGTTTGAAAACCCGTAGTTTGATGTATGTCTGGAAAATTTTTCAAAATGGCGGCGACAAGCGAAGAATTTTTCTAATGTTTCAATGTCTTAAAAGTGTGAGTTTATACAACAACGGCGCCCTGCGGAAATCTACTTGGCTGAAACTTTCGTTGTAATCTCACGTTGACATTAAGCACATACACAACCATTCTGAACAAAACTGTTTTGTAAAATCTCCTTTCTTGGTCTCACTGTACCATAGACAGGATTTGGTAGTTTTTATAAGTTCAAAAAGTGTATGAAGTTATATGGAATATGTCCAAATATTTGTTAGGTGTTGTTCAAGCTTCTTGTATAAAAATTAATGAGAATCTAGCGCCCGAAACTGCCCGAAAGCTACCTAAAGTTTTAAAATGTAATTATCTTTTTGAGTTAACTCTAATCATGTTGTTGCACGTGACATTGATCCCGCAACAAGTAAATTCTCTGCATATCACGTGGTCAATAAAAAATATTATAACACGCCGTAAATGAAAAACACTTTAATAACATGGTAGGAGAGCGATGTTTAGTGCGAACCAAAACACGAGGATGTATTTATAGTTGTTTTGTTGGCTGGATTTTGAAGGTGGCTCTTTAAAACTTTAAAAATAAAGTCTTAATTATATATATGATCATCTCAAATTTGTTGAGACTGTGGATAAAATATGTTTGCCTTTTTATGTTGTTTTCCAGTTTTCTCAACTCAATCATAACTGATAACTGATGAAGTTATGGGACATCTTCTAGACTTGTATAGATAGATACCTACAGTATGCATTCTCAAACTATTTTATTTCTTGAATTTATCAATAATAGTTTTATATACATAATTACATTACATCATACATGAATTATATTTTAAAGAAATTTAAACTCTGATGGTCTGTATAGCACTAGCAGCAGCAATTTTAGGAAGCCCAATAATTATTTATTGTAAGGTGCGATAAACTTTAGACAGGCAGGTGGTTATTTCTACAAGGGGCAAGTATTTATATATGGTAAAGTTAAAATTGTTTTGATATGTGTTTTTGTGAAAGAAAATATGTTGTTTGACATCATCATAAGTAGATAGAGTTTTATATATATATTATATTTTGAAAACACAGAAGTATTATACATTTCTTTTCGTTTTAGCCAAAACACATATAGACATTTAAAAACAGTTTTTTCAATAACCAAACAAACAAAACAAAAAACGGTATTTTCAATAACCACAACATGAATATTCATCTATCAGAGTTGACCAAAGTTTGTCGTCTTTGTCGAAAGAAGATTGTAATTTCAAAACATTACAAGGTACCAAAACTTGTGATTGACAGGAGGGAGGAAATATTGACATTATTCAACTATGATGTTTCTTCTGATGATGCCGAGATAGTTCCAGACAAAATATGTAGAGACTGCTCAAGAAAACTTGATGCTGCAAGAAGTGGGTTATATCAAACTGCTGAAATTGCTTTGTTTATTTCACACAATCATGATTGTACACTTTGTAAAGTCAAAAGACTTCACCAGCACCTCTTTCAAATGCTGAAAAAACAAGCAATTAACCCAGCTATGCTAGAAAACATTGCTTCAAACATTGGTTGGAAAGTTCAACATAAAATAGAAAGTAGCATGTTTTTTGTGAAGGATATTTTATTGCCAACGAAAGCTTTGAAAATTGAATTAACATTGGTTATTGATATAAATACTTACATGTGGAGTTTGAATGTTTATGACAGAGACATGCCGTCCAATATAGGATTTATTGGCACTCTCCCGAAAGTGCTGAACAAAGAAAATGCACATAATTTTATGTCAGAATTATTTGGATCAAAAGTTTGCTCTGGTAACACAGAATTTAGGCAGCTGATTTCAGACAAATTGAAAGATATGACATTATTTGTCAATAAAAAACAGGAAACTACTGCCACAATAGAAGACCTTCATCTCAATGTTATTGATAAGTCTTCTGGTGTGACTGTTCGTTCCATTGATTGTGAAGTTTTACTTCCACAAAAACACTCAAAAGAACTTTGTGAACCATGCTTGAAATACAAGAGTGCCTTGTCAAAGCAGGTGCTAAGAACAAATAAAAACAATATTGGAGGTAGTGCAACAAAGGTGAAACGTCCACATTCAACGTTGTCCAAAAGACAGTTGAAGAGGAAACTTGAAGACAGAGCTGCAGATATACGAGCATTGAAGAGGAGGAATACCATTCTTGAAAGAAGATGTGTGAATGTTGTTGAAAAGGAAGGAGTAAGTTTGGACAAAAACAGCAACAAACTTCTTTAGCAACATTCTTTCATCGGACTGTGATTTCAAAGAAGGGTCGGTAATGAAGCTCTTATGGGAACAACAAAAAAGGTCAGCTTCCCTCAAGTCCAGCACAACAATGAGGTGGCATCCAGTGCTCATTAGATGGTGTCTCAGCATTTACCTGAGATCTCCAGGTAATAATCTTTTCTTTGGCAATAATGATGTTTTATCATTATGTACTTGTCTTTCTTGATAAGACATGTATGTATATTCTTATTATGTACATAAATAACAGTATGTGCATATACTGCATTAAGATTTTTAGTACAATTAACATTCTAAATGAATGCAATGTTGTGTTCAATGAACATAATTGTAATCATATTTCAAGCATCATGATGCCATCAATTATTTTAAGTGAGTATCAGCATGTTTTAAAGGCTAAACTGGAAAATCGATTATTACATGGATTATTAATATATATCAAAAAGTGATGTGTGTCTATTATTGTTTTCAGGCACTTATGAGCATCTTCGTCAAACTGGTTTTCTAAAATTGCCACACAAGTCAACACTCCAGCAGTACACCAGTTTTACAAGCATTGGAACTGCATACAATCCTGATGTCATTCAAAGATTGTATGATGAATTGGATATTCCAAAAATGAAAGAACATGACAAAAACTGCCTGATTGCATTCGATGAAATGAAAATCAAACAAGGCCTGGTATACAGTAAAAGCAATGGCCAGTTAATAGGTATGTTTTTCTTACAAGTTCTCAAAGGAGAGATTTTGCTATATTTACTAGTTTTTTGTAATACAAAATATACTCCCTATTAATCATAATCATGCATCATTTTCAATCAACTACAGTATTTGTATAATGGTAAGTAAATGTGAATAATTAATTGTTTTCAATTAATTTCAGGTTTTACTGAATTAGGCGAGATCACTGAAGAATGCCAATCACTTGAAAGGCAGATTCAAGATAACAAGAGTGCCAAACCATTGGCAACACACATGTTATGTGTGATGGCAAGAGGTTTGTTTAAACGATTCAACTTTCCACTTGGATGTTATGCTACCACAACAGCTGATGCTCAACAGCTTTATCCTATACTTTGGGAAGCTGTTAAGATCCTAGAGTCGATTGGCTTGCAAGTACGGGCATTTTGTTGTGATGGTGCTTCAACAAACCGCAAATTCTTTTTGTTACATAAACAAGATGGTCAAGAAAATGTATCAACTGATGGAGTTACATATTGGACAACCAATCGGTACGATTCTTCAAGAAAGATATACTTCATCAGCGATGTGCCACACCTTCTCAAAACTCTCCGAAACAACCTTGAAAATTCAGGTGCCAACAGACGTTCAAGAACACTAATGGTTAGATATTATTTTGAAGGATTATTTGTAGATGTAGTTTACAATTTTTTCTCCTTACACTGCTCCTTCCTACCTTTCTATATGACATTATAACTTAACTAATAAAATTTACTTAACCTTGTTTAAATTAATTTTACTCATTATTCATTCAGATGTTGCTATTTATATACTCAAATATGTGTATTCCATTGTGCTTTTTTGTTTGAGAGGGTTTGCTTTTAATTTTTCACAATTTCTTTTATTATAATGTAATTAAAGGGAATTTAATTCAAAGCAATTGACTCCCTCTGGCCCACAATTCTTATGTTGCTGATTATATTTATTTTCTTTAATCAGATTGATGGGCAACAACTCAGCTGGCTACAACTTTTGAATCTATACGAGTTAGATTTAAATATCGATAGTTTCTGTCCTGGATTGAGGAAACTTCCAAAGTTAACAAATGACCACATTAATCTAAGCTCAAGAACAAGAATGCGAGTAAATTTAGCTGCTCAGGTAAAGAAATTATATATAGTCCCTTTTTTAGATGATTTCCTGCCTACACACACTAGAGAGTAACTATAGAATCTAAGCTCGAAAAGCCAATCAACTCGACTACTAAATGACACTGAATCTGGATCCCCATTTTATTATGCTGAATTGTTTAACATTGTTTTTAGCATTAGGTTATTTAACATGCCCATGAGAAGCTACCAAGATTTGTTTTAATGACAATAATATAATGGATTCATTATGTTTCAATTCGATAGGTTTTAAGCAAGACTGTTGCAGATGCTTTATCTCATCAAGGATATCCATCAACAAAGAAACTGGAAACTTTCATTAGATACTGTGACAAATGGTTCGATTGCATGAATGTTCAAACAACATTTCAAGGCCAAAAATTATTGAAAGAATCTCTCAAGCCTTACACTGATATCAATGATCCTCGATTTGTTGTAAGTATTCAAAGTATTATGATATCATACCGTGTATTTCAGAAAAAAGTCAAATCAACTATTTTGATATATCGTTGAACTGAGACTCTCTTAATACGTATACCACCCATTATCACTGGTAAAGGAATAACGTCAGGAAAAAACATATGCTTATTGGCAGACAGCTGCATGTAGTCAAGTGTCGAAAAGGTACAGCTAGATTTTTTTTGTTTTTTTAGTGGTTAGAAAATGTTTTCTTAAAGTTCTTCAACGATTGGAAGCAACAGACTAATTCATTGCCTGGTACAAAAGGCATGCAAGCGAAACATTGCATCAGTAGGGAAACTCTAGATGGCTTGAGAATAACAGGTAAATTCTTCTTTTTTTAAAAAATGAATCGGCAGAATTCTGCTTTCATTGGCTTGATTTGACTTGATTTGATCCGGTCTGTTTTAAAAACCAACACCAACCTCTTTTTATATTTGAACGTAGGAGGTCTGACCCAAATGTGTGACCCATCCCACCAAAAATTAAAATAGAAAGAGTATTATATAATTATGTTATTTACATTACTATTATTATTGTTTCATTATAGTTCGTAGCTTCATTGAGTTGGTTCCTGATCTATTACGATTAGATGGAGTGCAGTATTTCCTATCTGACAAGTTGAACCAAGATCCCGTAGAAGAACATTTTGGCAAACAGAGAATGAGAGGAGGCGGTATTGAAAACCCGAGCGTAGAAATGTACATGTTAAACGAAAGAAAGATAATTGTGGCAAAATCAGATATGATACGTAGTATTCGTGGTAATACCAGAGGTCGCATTCGTGAAAGAACAGATATCGACGTGACTTGCGAAAAGAGTCTTCCAAAAAAACGTAAACTTTCTAAGTGAAACAAATATATTCATGATTTATTTATTGTTGAAAAAGAGATAATTTATATTCCCATGAATTACAGAAGTTGAATTTCTTCTTATATACATTTCCTAGAGAACTTTTTTCGCACTAATGATACCTTCTAAAACGTGGCAATCCAAAAAGTACGTTCGCTCAAATGTTCCAAATGTTCGCTTTTAAACAATAGAAATGGCGTCAAAAAACAATGGCTTTTCGCTTTCTATCTATCCCCTTCTCTCCCCTCGAGCGGAGACGTACTTTTTAAATGCCCCCTTGGAACATATAGCTCCTCTTTTCTCAACTTGATGTAACAATTATGTATAAAAATATTTTTGTGCTTTTTTTTCCTAGTTGTAAAAAGTAAAAAAAATTGCTATGGTATACAAAACTGAAGATGTATATTTATTTACTCAAATCCTCGTTATGGTTTAATTTTTACCAGCATACCAAAAGAAGAACTTTTTTATCGGCTTTTGAGTTCATCCAAAATAGAGGTCATGTTCAAGGTCTCCTACATAGCATACCTGTTTTTTTATAAGCAACAAAATATCTAAAATCAGGCTCGGATATGCTTACGCCTAGATCTTAAAAAGGCTCGATTAATGCTTTCAAGATGCTTATCATAAATAATGGGATATGTTTATGAAAAATAGTCGAATCAGGCTGAAAACATGCTAAAATACCCCTTCGAAAAATCTACATTACCGTATTCCTATTTTTCTTCTTTTTCAATCAAAAACACAGGAAAAAGATTATTCTAAAGCATTTTTGAATGCTCGACATAATGCTTAGCATATGCTTAAAATTCCCCCTTATGCTTATAAGCGTAATTCTTATACAAAACATGTAGCTGAATTCACGGCAGGGCATTTTGGTGGCCTGTAGCGGCAGAGGGAAGGGGATAGTGCACCCCCTTCATAACTTTTGATTTGAAAATTAATAATGGTCTGAAATTTGGCACACATTTGGCACAGTCATCCAATTCACAAAATGGTGCAAAAAAATTCAATTTTTTTGATCATTTTTGCTGACGTTATCAAAACTCGATTTTTTTGGGAAAAGTGACTATTATCAAGGAGCAACAATTAAAGGAGTTTGAAAAATAATTTTGTATTTCTGATTCGATATTAAACCAGCCCTTGTAAAAAGCTAACTTAGGCATCTTCTCAGATTTTCAAAAAAGAGCCTGTACAGTGCGCCAAACATTGCAAAAAAATATTGTTATAGATTTGTGACGTAATAAAGATTTATTATTTTTTGTTATTAAGTGTCTGAAAATTTGGGAATATTTTCACGTATGAGATGGTCGAACAAGCCTGTGATTTGTCGTTTTTTTAACACGGTTAGGGGCTTGGGAAGCTAACAGATCCAGGCTAAATTTTAGGATTTGCGCATACCCGAGTATAGCCTGGGTAACCATACTATTATTTTCTGTTTCCCATCATCTAACCCGAGTAAAGCGCCGAAAATTTTATATTGATACCCTAAAACGATTTGTTATAAGTTATTTGAATTTTGTCACTAAAGGTTCAAAATGGTCAATTTTTCTGGTATAAAATTTGGAGAAAAAACTTAAAGAAAAATTAACTTAAAAATTGATTCCAAAAAAAAGTTATTAAGAAAAAACCTCGCAATCTGACACTTTTGTTAAAAGAAAACAGAATTTTCATGATACGTTTTTAGGGATGTGTTAGAAAACTTAAACAGCTACTATGAATAAAACCTACGGAAAGGTTTACGAAGCACAACAAAAAAACAAAACAATAATACACAAGTTCATAGCTTTCATTTTTTTTTTAAATAAAGTTGAAATATAAATGGTTACAGATTAAAGTTTTAGTATTAATATATAATATACAAAAATAATGAGGCAAAAAAATCCATATAAGTTATAGACAAAATAATTTAATCAGCTTATTAACCAATTCCAGTAGGAAAAAAGTTTCCACCAAATTGATTAGATACGACTAATAAAATCTGTCAAATTTTCTTTCTGCCAACATTTCTTCCCTTAAGGTATATAGAACGTTCATGGTCATATTCAGTAAAAATACAATCACAAATTTCCCTCAAATGTTTCAAAAGACTATTTCAATATACTGCATATTAGGATTATCATGTTAACGGTTTTTCTATACAGGGTTATATAAAAAATTAAAGTGAACTTAAACTATTGTCTTAACATTTTGAAAACAAACAGTGCAAATTACTCTAGCAATACAGACTGACATAAATACAGTTTACCCAAAAATAAAATATGAAATGACTAGAAGGTTGCATTTATATTTTTTAGACACCCTGGTGGTATAACAGAGTCACATCTATTTTCAAATTTAAACAAATATAATAAAATGAAATCTCATTACTTTGTAAATAATGTTCTCTTTGCCTTGAGGACTATTTTATCTGCAATAGCATTCTTTATTGGCTTTACACGTTTATTCTGTGTGGCCTTTTGTTTAGATGGAGTCAGCAAAGTACGATCCACTTTTCTTTTTTTCCCAAGAGTTTTCCTCAGTGCTGGTTCACCTTGTTCCGTCACTATCTCACCTTTCCTCACAGCCTTTAACTTCTGAATCTGGAGAAAGCTTTTTATAAAAGCATTAGCACGTATGTTGATCCATTTTTTAAGTATTTTCTGAAGGAGACTCTCTTGAACTGTTGAAGAACTGATGTTTGAAGACAACAATTTCCATGTCTCCAAAATTGTACTATTTTTTAAAAATCTTATAAGCATTACTGTTCTTACATCTTCTCCAGCAACAACTCTAAATTTAGGTCAAATCTAGCAGTGGCTTCGATGGCCTTGATGAATGTGTAAAACTGGTCACCAACTTTGAATAATCCACCACGGTTGACTCTATCGACCCATCTACGTGTGTAGGCATTCAAACCGTGATCTGTTGAATCCTCACTATCCACACCCCACGAATTAATAATGTCCACCAACATTTTTCCTTCATCACTTCTCCGGTTCTTTATACCGTGCTTTAAGGAAAAAGCAACATAGCCAGCCACATAAGTCAAGGTTTCTTCTTCCCCTTTCGACATTTTCATGTCCTCTATATTTAATATTACTGGTTCGGATTTCTTTTTCTCTTTTACTGCATGTATGAGCAGTCTATCGGTAAAATGATTATAAAGGTGCTGCGTTGTTACCTGATCAAAATTCATACTTGCAACATAATGGCACCAAATCTCAAAAACATTGCTATCTAGGACAAAGTTGTGGAAATTGTTCATCAACATTTCCTTATTGTTTATTATTCCTTTTTCTATATTGACACGTTGCAATAGTTTATTGGCAATATTTTTAATAAAATTGTTTGTCTCCAATATCTCACAGTTTATAATTATTTTGAGGGCAGCAGCTTTAACTCGTTCCCCAATATTCCCGATGGACAGGATCGGATTGTGCATAAATTCTTGAATTATAGTGATGAAGTTTTCTTCCAGGTATTTGACGAAAGCTAGAAAAAGATTCAAATATAAATTGTTATTTTACAGTGTTAACAAAGGCCTCTTACTCTGATATCAAAAGGACTTAATTGGTAAGACAGCGATTTGGTATTCTTAATAATATATGATTACTTTACTTATTGTCGATTCCATCTTGAGTGTCTCCTTAGTCACAGCCTTTCTTATGGTCTTTGACCCCTAGGACGGTACATGCATCAGGGAGCAAAATATGTTCTTTGGGTTGGAATCAAAAGTCATGTCAACACTGCTCAGGATTTGACGTTAGGAGTCATTCAAAAAGTATGTATGCTCTAAATTCAACAATTTATAAAATAATTTCATAAGCACTGCACTCATTGACAATTATTACAATTAGCAATTAATCACCTGTTGATACTGGTGATGTACGGCTTGATGATGGAGCATTGGTAGAAATTGGAATTTCTTCATCTTGTACTAAAAAAACAATAAATGATCATTATAATATATATTATGTATGTAAATAAAATGTGATACTTACCATTGATAATTAATGTACTTTATACCTACAAATATCATAAGACTTTTTCTAATATTACATAATATACCACAAAACACAGTCATTCTCTCAAGTGACAAGATCCTCTACCCTGCCCTTATACAAAGTATTAAGGGATTAATTATTCTTCAAATATTGAATTTTCATTTATGCATGTCTTAATAAACATTGTAGACATATAATTTGATAGAAAACAAGTCATACCCTTGTTGAGTGACTGTAGGACTGGTAGTGGGTAAAATTAATAGGTACCTTTGCAGTTTCGTAGATGTATCAAGAAAAATCTTTTCAGTCGGTAACCCTTATTACAAAAGGGGCAATTGTATTCCTTTCTTGTTGCTCTCCTTAAATTCGCAGTCTCTTCCACGAGTACTTGTTGACCCAACGAGTTTCTAGTAGTAGTAGTTTGTACATTTTCTTGAATCATCATTACATTATCAGTTTCTTCATCAACAAAAACAAGTTGAGGTATCTCGGTTAGTTTGAACGACTCATCAAGGTCATCAATATCTTCTTCGTTAACAATAACACCAGTCCCACTTTCTTCTATAATTATTTCTTCATCAATATCACCCAAACTACAATCATCACATTCAATATCACTAAGGTCAGCCATTTTCTCTTTTTTTATCGTGCAAAGCTGGAAATTTTTTTGAGTGTTCTCATAATATGAACAATTTACGCGCTCTATTATGAAATGATTTTGATTGGCTTATTTCAAAGCGAGCCGATTATTGATTGGTCAACTAAACAATCAATACGCATTCCGAACATTCCTGAGACATACATAGAACAATACAGTCCGCCATCCAACTTTATAACACATTCCTGGTTCAGCTAAACGTCTTATCCTCGACTAGTTTCCAGTTAGTGAGTGCATCTAAAAGAGTGCAACCTCGCTCGTTAAA
>JAUKWF010000811.1:0-10666 GCA_032356525.1 Eutonina indicans
GATATGATATATTTTTTAAAAATGAATTTCTATTTTATGCACCAATTATTCTTGATGCAACATGGAAGGAAAACAATATTACTTTTGTTTACTGTTCATTTGTACAGAGACGAAAAGCAATGACTTTCAGGCCACCCGGCCTCTTGTTCTCTTTTGACTATGCCTAAACAAAGTGATAGACACCAATCAAATAGAAAAAACTTTAACCGGTAACCTGTCATTTGGACCCGACACTAGCAAGCTAATCTACACGGGGAATACAGCGCGATGATTACTGTTGAATGCAGAGACGGTGAAGAATTTTGATGAAAAAACAATTAATTAAAAATCTTTTACATGTTAATTCTTTAATAGTCGGCAAGAAAATTGACTAAATAAAATTAGTCGGAGAAAGTGACTAATATTATAAATTACGGTAGCTGCTAAAAAGCGGAGACCACTGGAGACCGTATTAGTTTATTGCCCTGGTTCTAATACTACTCTATCCCCGAGAAGACATTTCTGCCTAAGCGTATACTTTTCTTCACACTTAAGGCTTGAACCCACTCCCTACAATGTACGTCGGACTGGTTCGGTTCGGTTTATATCTCTATTGTTTAAAAGCTGTCAATCAAAATTAACCGATCCGGTCCGGTTTACAAAACCCACTTGTCTATAGTGTGCGTGAAAGCATCTGTGATTTATTTCAAAGAATTCTATTGGTTTAGAAAAACGATCCGCATACCGACCAAAACGGCTCAGAAAAAAAGTTTTCAACTTTCTTTTTGAGCCGTTTTGGTCGATTTGGTCGCATTCCGATCCGTGCACGTGATACACGTGAACTTGATTGACAGTTTTTAAACAATAGAATACAAACGAACCGAACCGGTCCGACGTACATTATACAGAGTGGGTTCAAGCCTTTAGACGGGCGTTTCCAAAATTTACCAAAATTTTCCTAAAGATTTTCCAAAAATTTTCAAAATTTGCTGCTACCGTTTAGAGCCGTATGGCTATTTTTTAATTATTTTTGCCAACCTTTTTGCTGACTTTTTTACCGATAAGGTATCGGGTAACATCGAATCCAAGTGAGTTTAGACCCAATCGAATGACTTTTAGAGAACGATGAAGTTCTAAACTACAACCATGGGTTTGATCTGTTTAATCGTGATCTAAACTCGAACCATCCGATTGTGATCGATCGAAACTGACTCGATCGATATATTTAAACCGAATTTGTCGCCCAAAAATAACTAGTTGTGACCTAATGACGTTTAATTTTGAAACAGTGCTTCTAGGGAAGACTTAGGAAAATACGCATTATTTTACCCATGTAAGAATTATTTAGCATCGGCGTTAAGCATTAAAACTGTTAATATAAACATGTGTTAAAGCATGACGTCATTCTAGTTGGTATGTTGCTTACAAGCTAACACATCGTTCTGCATTTGACTTTTATCCTATTAAAAAGATATTCCATGCATCTCATCTCTCGCCGCTGGCGCTCGTGTACGCGAAAAAGAATTAGCAGAAGCGAAGAAAAAGGGTAAGGCAACAGTACCTGTACCAAACCCTTCAATGTAAAGAAGGTAAACATAGTAGCGAAAGAAAACAGTCCCTTACTATTTCGATGAAATTGAAATCCCGTACGGGACTGGTACAGTCAAAGGCAACAGTTGCATACCGTATCGTTTTGATTATCAATATATTTTCATAAGTATAGATGAAATGATTGTGAGCACCCATACTTTACACAAAACGTCTTTTCGACATCTTTATAACGTTAAAAAGACGTCTTGTGGGCTTGGTTGACGTGTCATATACAGTACAATAATTTCTCTTAAAAATTGTAATAAGATATATGTAATTATGTAGTTGACACTATGAAAGTAAATAAAAAGGGTCTTCAAATTACTTCCTTATATAAATATCTATATTTTTAACTGCCATATTGTCGACTTGTCGGTACTTCCACGCTTTCATCGGAAACAATCTTTCAAACTTGTACCCCTGTACGACACGTGTTTAAAAAAAAGATTAGAAAAATTAAGTCACTTTCACACGTAATTGTGGATAAAAATTATGGTAGGGTACAAATTACTTTTCAAAAACGTATAAAAATGTTAGAGTTTCAAAATATGTGAAATATATTCGATAAGTTTTTGTTCACCCAAAATCCCATTATGATTCGCTCCATCAAACGTTTGATATTCGACATCCGTCTTCTTGTCGTATTTCCATCGTCGACATGCTTCTAAGCTCCGAAAGTTAACAGTTCCGTCACCATCGCCCGCTTTAATATCGGGTTCAGAATCGGGGAAATCATCGTCATAATGTAGAACATCGGCAGTCGGTACTTTGGTACCGTGCAAACAGTAAGTTTTGATGCCAGGTGCTGTATCGCTCCATGATTTTGGGACGTACTTTAACACTTTGCTGGCCAATGGATAACCCATGTCTTTGAAGATATCATCATAGTCTGCAATAGTATATGTGCGGTTGTGTGTCTTAACAATGACCTGTTTTTTGAGAATAAAGTAAAAGTCAAATCGCAGAAAAAAATTAATTCACAAAATTAAGAGCACTAAGAAAATGTAAAAACAAATTGCCCAGCGAACACACGTTTAAACTCGCACCGTATGTAACTCATCACGAAAAGAAAAATCGTCTTTGTTAAAGTCTTTTATTACCTGGACACCGTTATTAAAAAAGGACTGTACGGCTAAATCCTCGCTTTTGATTGGTTTAGATTTTATATGCGGGAAATTGCGAGGGCAAATGTACAAACCCATACTGACTGGTTTGAAGAATATAAACAAAAGTAAGCTTTTGAAACAGAATACAATAAAATCAGGACCAATAAATAACCGGGATATTGACTGTTTGCTCATACTGTACTGGGCTAATACATAGCTCTCAGTCTAAACACACCTTTAGACTGAGGGCTTTGTATTAGCCCAGTACAGATGAATAGACAGTCAGTACGTTAATACAATAAACTGGTTATTTACGTTGAAATGATGTCATACGTATGCGTTAGATGTTTACCATAAATAATTACACCAATTACCTCGTCTTGTTCCCAGAATCGATCATCGGGTAGTATGAAAGCGAGGCTACTGAATGTCCTTTGAAATTCCCTCAATGTCCTTGGTTTATCTAAAACCTTTGGAATACCAAAGCCATCACCAGAGATATAAGCTTTCAATGCCTTTATTGAACCAGCAAATACTCCTATAAAATGGAAACATTTTTTGCAGTGATGATAGAAAGGGGAAGAAACGAGCTGCTAACTTTTGAATATACAAATTGCACCAAAAATGTTTAATTTATTAGCTACATACAGGAATTGTTTAAAACCTATTTTAGGGTGAAAAGTATTGGGAGGAAACAGGAGTTCTAAGATTTTTCATGCGGAGGTTGTTTAGGTTCTACAGCTGCTACCTAAATTCTTTCTCTAAGTCTGCAGTAGAGACAGTGCCAGTACTAAGACAGTCGCTAGACAGTGTCGATCTAGGAGTTTAATTTCAATCTTCACTCTTATAGCCACCTACTAATAAAATCTACCACTGAGATGCCTTCTGATAGACTTGTCAATGGTATATTTCATACAGACTGGGAGATAACATACCAGATATTGTGATCCATGATTTGATATATTTATCTTTCCACTCTTCATCCATTCGATTCAACATATACAATGTATATGGAGCTCCCATACTATGTGAGATGAGAACAATAGGTTGGTTCCCATTCTCCTTGTACGTTTGGACGATCAAGTCACGTAATGTCATTAGATATTTTGTAGCTGATTCTGAAAACCATGAAAAATAGAAAACAGTCGTTTGTTATCGTGAACTGAAATAAATAATTTTCAAATTTGTGCAAGAGTAAATTATTAAGTCCTGTATCCGCCCCTATATGTGTCTGTGTTCAAGGTAGTAAGATTGACACAATCCCTTGATATCCGAAGTGTACGTGCAAGTAACTAAGCAGTATGTTCGATCGTACAATTGACTCACCGCACAGATCAGATTAACATATCTATGCTACTCATACGCTGAGTTGGCGGTGACCGGACTCGAACTTCAACCTTTCGAAGGCAAGCGCTTTACCGTGGAACCCCAGAACTTTTTTCTCACCGTGCGCACACGCGCGGCTTCGATAAAAAGTAACCGTGTTTGTTTCGTGATTGCAAGAAAAAAATTAACGGAGAAACGTTACTGGCCGATATGATAACCGGCCAAGTTTATGCAATGCAGGTTATATTTATTAGCTAAGTGATAGTGTTAGTGTGAAAGTTCAAGGAACGGCAGTCTAAAATTATAAAAACCATCAGTAGTTATGAAAAATTTCTGTTCATGTGAAAAATTAATAACACTGTAAAGTTTTGCTGTATAAATGGATTTCTCGAAAATAGCGGGAAATTTACATGAAATTGTTGTACAAATGGGGAAAATTTCCGGCACGGGTTTCAAATTCAGCGAAATAGCTTCGTTCGTTCTTTGCAATGTAGGATTAGGTACAAAATATGGGGATAATATCAGGAAAATAAATCTAGGATTCTAGCTAACCTGGATCAAACCTGAAGTCATATGGTGCAGCACGTAATGTCTTTCCACGAACATATCCAAAACTTTTACACAGGTTATTAACAAATGGATAGAAGTAAACACTAGGCCCATGCACACTAGGATCAAGCCATTCAATGGCTGACGTATTACCAAAGCCAGGAACCATTGTATAAACGCCAGGTACGTTTTGCATCTTACCACTGGCATCGTCCCATTGAAGCCTGTTGAATGAAAAAAAAATCATTCTATGAAATCATCAAAATCATCATCTTTTTGGCTTTTTTCAATGACTATGGAAATTATATAATTTAACTTTAAGGTTTGCAACTACGAACTCTGCGAACCGCTTGATCCGCCCTTAAGAAAATGATTATCCGAAACCAGGTAACACTGAATACGTCTTATTAGATTTAAGATTTGAACGCAAGTATTCTCGGGCTACTTATTTTGCAAATTTTGTTAAAAGTTAAAATATCATGACCGCGTAGTGAGTAAAGTGGTGCGGCTCAAAAACATAATAAATTTTGCGACTAACAGAAGGTCTATCATGTTCAATTAAAATAGAAATATTTTCAACATAATACATAATGTAAAATCTAAACGGCAAAGCATACAACCAACATTCATAGGCAAACGTCGTCTTGCCGTTGAAATTACGATCAAGTGTTGGGTGATGGAAGCTTACTTGAAATTATCGATCCAACATTCTTCAGCCCACGGTAGTAGTTCTTCAATACTTAACCATATCGAAAACCAATCTTCATATTTCTTGTAACAATAGAAATGTTCTGATTTGTTCAGATGAAGTTTTGCATTTATCTGGCTACCTCCAATTCCAGGCACTGAAAAGAGAATCACTTTGTTAAACATTTTCGTCGTCGTTCTAACCTAATGGGAATTCTGTTTCCACACATTTGATCAGATCAGTTTAGATACTAATCAAAAGTCGATATATAATTAAGGTTTTTATACAGTATAACCTCCAATTAACGGACACTCTAAAAGGCGGACACCTCTTATTAGCGGACAGATTTATTTTCCGCGGAAGAATTCTGGTCAAACTCTCATAGAAAAGTTTCTAATTAGCGGACAAGCAATTAACGGACACTCTTATTAGCAGACATTGTTTGTGCACGAAAAGGCATATTTAGCCCTTTTTATTTTCCAATTAGCGGACAAAGACAAAAACATTTCTTATTTCAAACATTTAGCAGTTTTATTCATCAGCTGATTATTTTTTATGAAATGTTTTTATCCAACCATTTCACCAGTTTTTCTGCACCATCAAAATGGTAAATAACTGGAATTTCCAACCCATAGCCGCCCCCACGATGTTCTCTTTTGCCATTCACCTCGATTTCTATGGCAGTATTGGGGATCATGAGAAACATTGAGCAATATTTTGAAATGTTTTCTGGTACATGTCTAACGATAGATTTATTTTCTCTTGAGTCAAAGTTTCCGTAATACCTGTTTAAAGTCTCTAATACATACACACATAAAAATAAAAAATAGACAAAAATGCAAAAGTTTCCAATTAGCGGTCACCTCTAATTAGCGGACAAAATATATTTTTCCCCGATGGTGTTCGCTATTCAGAGGTTATACTGTAACTAGAAAACAGATATTGCGGATCTTTAAAATGGCGTTGAAGCATTTATACAAGGGCGTTTATACAATAACTTTAAAAAGGGGTAAGTGGAAATTAAATCAAAAGAACATCGAAATTTTTAGTCAAGTAGAATTGTGATGGCTTTAGAGATTTTCATACAATTAATTATCAATTGTAGTATATAAAGGTCTAATTTTTTCTCCCGAATGACATAGTTGCGACCCCCTTGTGGCACTCGGACAGAATAAGATGAAAACAAAAACACCTTTTTACAGAGTATTCGAATGTAACATGACTTACCGATCACAATAGGTGACATTCCATTAGAAGTGGGAGCACTCCACACATTATTACAAACCATCCATAACAAAACAAATAGGTAGACGAGAACACTCATCTTCTTATCTGAAAAATACAATTATACTAAACATTATATATGGTTAGTAGGACCTTAACCTCTCCTTTGACGTATAAAACAATATTAAGGTTTTGAACTCAATATGTACGTACCCATCAAAATACACAAAATTGTACAAGTTAATTTGCTCAAACGTTTAAATCTAGAGGATTTTCTTTCTTCTATGCAAATCACTAGTCCACAGAATTTGTCTTCATGAACTTATATCAATTTTCAGGACGCGATGGAAACGAACACTATATATATTTTACTCTTTTCTTTAAACATATGAAATTGACAATTTCAGAATTTCTCTGCAGAAGTTTTCTTAACGTGATTTGTTTACTCAAAAACTATCATCATGGACGTTATTTGGACGTCGAAAGAACATCAAAGAAATCGTTTTTTTTTACAAATGTGTCGACAAAAACTGTTCTTTCCTACCTACTTCCATGTAACGTTTCTAACTTCATAAATAATGTATCTATTTACTATCAAACTCATGATTTTTGTAGAAAAAGAATTTATTTAATAATATATTTTTTTACTTAGAAAACTTTTATTACAAGTTTTTAAAAAGAAAAAATACAATTTATTAATTGTTTTGGGACTTCTTAAGTATTGTTGTGTGTTATTATCTAAATCCCGTACGGGAAATATTTAAAAAAAATTAATTTTGTTTAAAATATTATGAAATTTATTATAAGTTTTACATTGTTGGAATCAGAAAATCAAGAGCTATTCAAATATATCAGTTTTATAGTACGAACTAATCAAAAATAAAATTGTCAACTCACCATTATAAAATAATTGGTTAATAATTTAATTCCCAAAAGGAATTCTTTATAAAACCTTTGAAAGTACTCTTTGATAAAAATATTTTTCCTGAAAATCATCATAAAAAATGTTCACTTTTTTTCTGGATGCGCTGTATAAAAAAATAACGGAATGCAAAGGAATAATATACCGTATCAACCGTTAAGATAAAGACATCCAGAAGTCTAAACTATTACTGGTTCTTCTAAACCAAGTTGGTGTTGTGTTGTGTGGGTCTCATTTTGAAAATCAGTTATTGCTAAATAATTTATTTTTCACCGAATGAAAAGCCAGAGTTAGTATTTTAAGACGCATTCTGTAAAATGGAGAAATAAAAGTTATAACAAAACATAAATTGACAAAATGCAACTTACACAAGATGATATCCTTCAGCCACGCGGTGTCTTTTTGTCACTAACTGAAACCTATGTCGTGGTTAAACGAAGGTCAACATTCTTTAGTCAAATAGTATTCTTTTGTTGACTTTCTCTTCGGACATGAAAATAAACAACAACAAAAAGCACGTGATATGTAGTAAGTATACATCACTCAACGTTGTAAAGACGTCGTTTGTACGACGTATTAGAATAACTCAGTGTACAAAATGATAGTAAAATAACTATTTTCTATCAATGAAAATATGTTTTGCGACCAAGTGCGGTTCCCTAGTAGAAAAAAACAAGGGGAAAAAAAACAAAAAATGAATAACTGGACTAAATTCGTGGGCAGTTAAAACCCGTTTTTGATGAGATTTCTTTTGTTCTCACACTAAAATTATAAGAGATACGGGCGTAAAAAGGGACACTTAGCCACTTTCAAGATTTTAAGAGAGAGATTCAACAATTATTTTGATATACAATGTAAGGTTTTAGAATCACTAGGAGGCCGAGTTTCCAAAACTTGTATATACCTTTTTGCGCGAAATATATGCCAAGGCGTTCATCCACGTCACTAAAAATCTAGTTAACTTTTGTACCGCGTTAATTTGTTCAATGAGTGCCCACAACTCTTTGTCTGTCAACTATACACGTTGCGTTAATTACCACACAATTTCATACACACAAATTTCATGTATCAAGGTATATTCGTTTTATACACCATTCAACAATCAAAAGTGATAGTGGATCATAAATATAATGCGAGCCAAATATGTTTCATATTATGACTTTCATGGCCAAATTTTCTGATTTACATACTTCATATTGGCAAAATAAATAATTGTAGCTAGGTTTTTTTGTATTATTACTTTTTGTAGTACAGTAGATGAAAGTTGTATGTAATAATCAAATAAAATAAAGATAGTAATAAAACATTATTATTTTAAATACTATATTGAAGAGAATTGGAGATCGTACGATAGGGAAGTTTAGACCCATTAAGATCATTCTGGAAGATGAAAAATCTGCATCGATGATAATAAAGAATTTGTGTAAGTTGAAGGATACAAACCATTGTATCAGTATAACGGAAGATCTAACAAAGAACGAGAGAGAAATATAATAAAGCAATGGTGCGATAAAGCTAAAATGAAGAACTTAAATGAAGAAGCAACAAATTTTGAATGGCGTGTCAGGGGAAGTCCGCGTACCGGTGGACTTTTTCTCAAGAAGATTTACAAAATAAAACCGATTCGTAGAGGCCAAGTGAATTGTATTTTCTAAAATAATATATTACGAATTAAGAAAAACAAAGCTTTTTGCATTTGTAACCTTAAATTTTGATAATATTGCAGTTTCATTTTCAAGACATTGGATACATGCAAAATATTACAAATAAGAGAAAATAATCGTTCTTTTCTTACGTTTTGTTAAAATCGTCAGGTTTTCGGGTTATATAATGCAGGAGAAGAATTTGTGAAAACCAGTACACAGCACCATCTTATATAAATAAAACTTTTTCTTTCTTTAAACTTCTATGTACAGAAAATATATAAAATATAAAATATGGAACAATGCGTTTTGTGAAAAATTTGGTCATTTGCCAAATATAGGAAGTGCATCACTTTAAAAATACCGTACAAATATATGTTACAAGTACCGTGCAACATTATTAACAAAAACAACAACAACAAGAATAACAATACAGTTCAACACTGGGGGTCAAGTTACTAAGTAACGCATATCATTACTAAGTAACAGAATGTTATGCGTCTGTTCAGTTTTTTGCGAAACTAAAATCTCAGAATTGTTGTCTGTCAAAAAATACATATTATTAGTTATTGACTCTGTTCTTATTCAGAAACTTATTTAACACCCATTTTTTATGCTTTTTCTGAAGAAAGTCGTCTCAAAACGAGTTTTGGAAATGAAAATTCGAGACAAAAAATGCCTTTTATAACAAAATCAGTTTAGCCAGCGAGTATTTATAAACAAGAGCAAGATTATGAGAGAAGAGTGATATGATTTGTTTGGCTAGGCTAATGTATTCAAAAGCTGTCTAATCATTCTTGCATCACCTAACAATCCGTTATGTTCTGCTTTCGTGAACTTCTGATAAGCAATGGATTGTTGTTGTTTATCACGCCATAACAAACACGCTTCTAAACTTCGCAGGTTCACCGTACCATCACCGTCACCGTAATCTATGGTCGGATAGTCCGGAAAATAACCCTCCCGGTATGTCAACACATCCGGTGTTTTCATTTCGCTACCGTGATAACAGAACATTTTTACATTTGGCGGTTGAGGAGACCACGCTTTCGGTACGTTGGGAAGAATCTTATTAGCAGTTGGATAACCCATGTCTTTGAAAAGATCTTCGAATTGATTAACTGCGTAGGTACGGTTGACGGTCTTAACAAGCACCTAAAATCATAGAATACAATAACTATGTTAAGAACAACAACAGAAGTGTATCATGAACAATAAAACATTGTGTTACAGCCATGGGTCAGATAACACTTATTTTGCTACTCATACGCTGAAGTTTAAAAGAAAGAAGCATAGTTAGTTGGATATAAAAAGATGAAAGAAAAAAATTAGGTTACATTATTTAGAATATAACGATTAATACTATTTTTTAAGTTCGGTAATAAAGTTTTGGTGGTAAAAATGTTGTTTCACAATTTTGAAGATGTCTACTCCCATATTGCAATACGTTGTTTGAACCCCAATGAAACTAGACAAAAAGAAGTATGACACAAACCTCATCAGCTGACCAAAATCGTGAGTCAGGAAGAATATATGGTAGACTACTGAACGTCCTTTGGAATGCCCTCAATGTTAATGGTTTATCCAACACGCTGGGTATACCAAAACCATCTCCAGAGATGTAGGCTTTGAGAGCTTT
>JAUKWF010000812.1:0-10664 GCA_032356525.1 Eutonina indicans
TACTTTCATGAATTAAAAATAAACTCATAAAGAAATATAGAGAAAAAAGAAAATCATGCCTCAAGGGGTGGTCAGTATCCTTAAATAGAGAACTATTACAATCTGATAACTGATGTGCACCCTAGTGTTACCTGAATAGTTCTTTGCTGAAAATATTTTTAGAGGATAATTATCATTTTCCTCTGAATTACCTAAATTAGGTTTTAGGTAGGAGGTTATCATGGTTAGGGAGGGTCCTCAGGCTTTGTAATATAAATAAAAGAGAGAGTATGGTACATCGCACGCCTGGACTAGCTTTTAGAGCTTTTAGGCATGCTTTCAATCATACGCCTGGAGTCACTCCTCGAAAGCACGTTTAGACAATTTAAGGCGTGCATGGAGGCGTGCGATTGTACACCTTATATTACAGAGCCTGGTTCTTTGCTGAAAATATTTTTGGAGGACAATTATTGTTTTCCTCTGAATTACCTCAATTACATAAATGAGATCTCCTCGCTTTTAGGTAGGAGGTTATCATAGTAAGGAGGGTCCTTAAAATCAAAAAAAATATATATTTATACAAATATCAATTTGTTTCCTGATGAGAGCCAAATTTTACATAATTTAGTATACTGTATTTAAAATCACAAAATATCTAGCCAATTTGAAACTAAAAAAGTATTGAAAAACTGTGCTAAAACTGATCGGTCTTAAACCTTATTGAAAAGCCTCAACTTAACTCAACAAAGAAATAGCTTTATCTTCACTTTGGTGGTAAGACATGGCTCAAAATACCAAATTATGCTGAATAATTTTCGCAGTAACAGTTCTTTTTTTGTGGTTCACCGTTCACTTTTCTATCAAAAGCCTGAGAAATGAAACAAACAGATTCAGCTGATTAGCTGCTTTTTTGTTCTCTCATACTTTGTCATCTATTCTTTTTAAGGAAAATAATGATCTCATTTTTGTGTCTCTATCAACATTTGTCTATGAAAACAAGATACCAAAATTAGCGATAGGATTGTTTACGTTTTTTTGATTGATTTATAAAAGTTTAACGAGTTATTTAAAAGTTAATTTTTCTCTTTAGATTACATTTTTCATATTTCGTAATTTGATTTCGTAATTTGATTTATTTAAAAAAAAAATTTATCTTATGGTGTCAAATTTAGTTTAAGATGTTAATATTTACAGATATTGTTGTTCAAAAGCTGGGTAAACTATTCATTGAAGAACACTTATTAGTAGTAGAAGTAGTATTTTTTATTTTGTCGATCAATATTCACTGTACAGTGCTGTATTTCAGGTCTTTGAAAATTACAATTAATTTACATAAAGATATAATTAGTTTTTTCCCCGGATGGAATTTGATGAAAGACTATAATACGATAATTAATTAAAAAAGACAAATAATGAATAATATGTTTTCCCACACTACAGACAATTGTTATAAAATAGTTTGTTTACTGTTTTCTATGTAATTACCAAAACCTATAATGATAGTCCCAATTAGCTTAGTTTTCACTCACTCCTATCTTCAAAATTTATATGATAAAAAAAGTGAAAGTACATCAGAAATTCTTCTAACAAAATAAGATGTTCACAGATTAATCAAGTATACACCAGTGCCCAGATTAATGAAGTGCATACAAAAATTTTTAATTTAGCTGTAATTTAACAGGATTTGGTTTTGCAGAGAAGGTCACGGAAACAGATTCCTGTAATTAACCCTTGAGTTGACTTATTTGAAAATCATGGAGAAATTGAGGAAACAGGCTTTGTAACCAACTGACATGACCCACATAATGCAAATATAAATATGAAGGTTATTTTATGGCATCTTCGGTTAAGGTTGTGTATTAATATGTACACAACACAACTTCCCGATATCATGAAATCTTTTTATTTATATCCGATTTGTTCTTTTTTGACCATTTTATCGAAATAAAACTTGTAGAGTATTAGAATGAAATCCGAGAAAAATATCAGGGAAATCCACTTTAACATTCTGACATAATGTTCGTTTTACTGATTGTTATTGCTCTAAAATTCTCTGATGATTGAAAAGGCCATGTTGTAAGACATAAGTATTCAAAAGAAATAGTTTAGAATAAAAACAACTGCAGTTTTTTAAACCCTGTATGCGCCAAATGAAAAACATTTAAAATTCTTGTCTTCAAACAAAGTACAAAGTGACCAAGCACAGTATGTTGTCCCAGCATAAGAGATCTTCCGAAATGGAAAATCCTTTCTCTTTTATGAATTATTGAAAAAGAAAAACGCTTTTTTTTCAAATGAAATGGTTTTTTAGATCCTTTATTATTATTACATGGCTAAATAAGATTTTCCTCTTTGATATTAAAAGATTGAAAGTATTATTCTTTGATGAAAAAAAAGTTTATTTCTTATATTCATATCTACACATTCAAAGTGGGATTCGTCTTGCCATTTTGTTTTTCAATTCAAGACTATATCATGCCATCGCGTAATATGAACCTTACTGAGCTTTAACCTTTTAGTTTCTATAAATACATAAATGTTGTAATAAGCTGAGATTGAAAATTGATGGAATAATTCCCGAAACTTCGTTATAAATAAAGGCTGCTCCATAGCTTATTCATAAATCTTCAAGACTTTCAGGAAAATAATGTTAAATTCTAAAGCCGTATATTAATTCATAGCTTTCTTACACTTGGAATTTGAAATATGACATGCTTCCATGAATTTAAGCATTTTGACAGGCATTTGTCAAATCATTGTATCTTTATTTCTCATTAATTAATACTTTGTATATAATTTTCTTTTTCTTTCTTTCTTTTAGAAAGTTCATTAAATGCAACGTATGGTGGCTATGACAGGTACGATATTTTTAAGTCACCAGTGCAAGAGTGTTTTTGATCAAAAAACGGATACCATTGATGCGTAAACAACTGTCGCCGCTAGAGGAGATGTCCGCTATATAGAAATTCTAGTTATGAGAATTTGACCACAGATTCAATCAATTCGTGAATGAACTATTGTCCGTCTTAGAGATTCCATTGTACCTACAAACAAAAAATTCTAAACTTCCATAAGGGATACTGCATAAAGTCTGATTTATATGATTATTAATCTTAAGTTTTGTAATTTCAATAAATAGCTCTCCTACTGCAGGAGCGGATCCATAATTTCTATAAGACCCGCTGAAACTATTAGGCAGAACTACTTAATAAGGCGTAAAAGTTATCAAGTCTCCTTAATTCTAATTTTGACAAAAATTTTCTTTTTGGAAACATGCACCCCCCTTGCAGTTGCATAGTTTGCAAGAGGGTTGGATCAAAATTATATGTTGCAGTTGCAGCGAAGATACATAAATGCGGACGTGCAACCTTCTCATCGGTGCATTAAAAACCTGTTAGAACTCACAAAAAAAGATTGTAATTTAAATGTTCTTCTAAATTAGAAGAGATCAAGCGAGTAAAGAAAATAAGAGTAAATGAAATGCCTTCAGCAACATACAAAGAGAACAACTTTTTTTGGTCCTGTTTCTCGGTCCTGTTTTTATTCACGTGTGTTACTTTCATTTTTCATACATTTAAATATAATAAATTTCAAATCCTATATCCTATCAAAAAGTATCAAAATGTGTTTTCTTAATCTGAAGTGTAACATTTGTACTTTTATTATTATTATAGCAATGAAGGTGATAACATTAAAGTATTCGTCCGTATTCGGCCGCCCCACAAGCAGATTGCTGAAGGTGGTGACAACAGTGTCTGTTTGGAGGTGAACTCGCCCAAATCGTTGACTATCTTCACTAAACCGGAACCGAAGCAATTCAGTTATGATCACGTTGCCAACATGGAGACAACACAGGAAGAAGTGTTCGCAACTGTCGGTAAAGGAATTATGGAAGCATTCATTAATGGTTTCAATGGCACTATATTCGCATAGTAAGTTTTTAGTACCCTGTTTGTCACGAGTCGGCTAAATGACGTGTCCTACGTTCCAAATTTTTTAAATAACATTTAAAAAACTTTTGGTACTCGAAATATTTCTCCTCATACACCTTTATAAAGGTGTTTAATTTCGCGAGTACTTAAATTTGAAAGTGAAGGAAATTTTCGATTTCGCGGGTATAATTATTTAATTTTGCGATTGACTTTAGAAAACAAGACATTCTAGAACACACACGAGAGAAAAAATTGAATTTCACGGGTATAGAATTTCGCAAATCGTAAAATTTATTGTATTTCGCGGGTACTTAATTTTGCGATTTTTTCTAAAAACTTATTACCCGAAATTTAATACCCGCGAAGTTTAATACCTTTAAGGTATCTCCCTTTTACTAATATTTCTTCGTACACATACCAACAAAACAGTTGTTACTGTAATAAGTAACACAACAATTTGTAAAACTTTTTCTACATTTAGCGGACAGACGGGATCCGGTAAAACGTTCACCATGCTTGGACCACCAGACGATGGTGATAATTTTTCACATGAACTTCGTGGTGTTATCCCAAGAGGTTTTGAATACATCTTCAGCTTGCTCAACCGACAACAAGAAAAGGTATATTATTTTATTGTTATAATTCAACTATATTTGTTAGTAAAGTGGAATCTCTCTATCTCGACTACCCTCTATCTCAAACTTTCTCGAACAAAAATTTCAGACACTAGTGTACTTTCTAAGCTATTTTTATTTCTTTATCTCGAACTTTCTCCATCTCGAACAGATTTTTTAGTCCCTTGCGTGTTTGAGATAGAGAGATTCCACTGTATTCAGTTATACTGAACTCCCAATAATAGGGGAATGTATTTATTGTTAAAAAATACCTATATATTTGTCCTGGCCACTTTAGTTCTATCGATGACTATGGATCAATAAGTTTCATGTTAAGTCATGTTTATTTATTTGTTTAAGTCTGGTGATCGTGTTGAGTTTTTGGCACGATGTTCATTTCTCGAGATTTACAACGAGCAAGTATTCGATCTTCTCGAACCGTCAACCGCCTGTCTCAACTTACGTGAGAACATCAAAAAAGGTGTGTTCGTTGAAGGACTGGCCGAGCGTGACGTGACGTCAGCAAAAGATGCGTACTCTGTGTTGCAGGCGGGTTGGATGAACAGAAGGGTAGCGTCTACCTCGATGAACAGGGAGAGTAGTAGAAGTCATGCTGTATTCACTGTATCACTGGAATCAAAGGTAATAGTATTTCTCAGTGATGTATATTTGTCAGTGTCTCAGTGCCTTACAATTCGAAATTCGATGCATCTTGTGTTGGTTATCCTTCGATATTTTCTAATTCGTCGCTGGAATTTCAAAGATGGGTTAGCGTGTACTGGTGTGTGCGCAAGCAATACTTGTTTTTTGGTTGGTACTTCTAAGAAAAATGATCTTTTTGCTCATTTGCGCGTAAGCACGATATTTACAACCAGCCTATTTTTGTAGAAACGAAGTGGAGGTATGAACAATATTAAAATCTCCAAACTTCATCTTGTCGATTTGGCTGGTTCAGAGAGACAAAAAGATACAAATACTGAAGATGTGCGCTTAAAAGTAAGTGTTTTTTTATAAGATTTCTTGCACAGATTACACTGTAAAAGAATGATACTTTGGCTCAAATATATCATTCTTTTAAAAACTGGTGAGAAATAAAATATTCCCGACGTTGGGGGTTACTTTAAGAAAATAATATGCAGTGAATTTTAAAGGTAACAAATTTTCTACTCAATGTGGAATTCTGTTAAGCAGTGACTTAAATGATTTTTACATTCAAGTTTTATAGCCAACATCCCTCTTACTAGAGTGTCAAATCAATTTCATTGTCTCTCACAAAGTATCTAAGGAGGAAAATATTCTATTAAAACGCACTTGATACTGCGTGCTAAATTATCATGAAGCACTCCATCACAACTAACCTTTCCTTCTATTTTTCCCACACCAGGAAGCGGGAAGCATCAACAAATCGTTATCGGCACTCGGTAATGTTATCATGGCGTTAGTCGATATCGCACACGGTAAAACACGACACGTTCATTATCGAGACTCGAAACTAACTTTCATACTCAGGGTAAGTCTCTACATATTACTAGCTAATAGCTATTTCTAAGTGCGCCTGATGACAGGCTTCAGAAATTAAGTACCCATAAATGACAATATATAATTAATTTCTACAAAAAGATTTGCAGTTTCAACAGAATTTGCCAACCTTGGAAGCTCTTTCGTTTTACTAATTCAGTTAGGGTCCCCCCTTTGTGAATAAAATGCCACTTGGGCCTATGTATAACATATTATAGCATAACCACTTTACTCTGTAAACCAGGAAGAAAAATTTAGTTTATAAAACCTATAGAAATATAGCAATGAAATTTTGTCTGGTCAAAGGTGTACAAAAAAACAATGAAATTTTGTCTAGTAAGTACCTGGTATACTTAGAGTACAGGGAATTCCAAGAAAATGGAGACGCTGTTTACCTTTAATGTTTGGTTCCATTACAGAATTTGGTTTAAAAAATCAATCGATAACAACTTATATGGAAATCAAAAAAGAGTAATAATAATTAAAATCAAAATGAAATCTTCCATAAAATAATTGTTAGAAAATTTAACTTCAATAAAAAATTGTACAATTTCACTAGCATTCTGAGCGTTTGTAAACATATATTTAGTTACTTATTGGTTTTGACAGCAGTGTTTGTTGTTATTCACATCATTTCATCACCATTTCACGATTTCTTTTTATAATGATTTTGTTGTTCTCTTGTTTGAAGATCCAGTGTGATGTTAGTGAAAACATGTCAGAGATGTGAAATTTCTTTATTCAACTGATAAAATGTTAGTATAGGCACAGAGGAGAAGAGTTACATAATGTAACCCTTTTCCATTTCAAAAAATGCAAACAAAATCCAATGTCATTATACGAAATATGTTTCAACCGAACCATCAGACGTTTTCAAGAAATGATATGTTTCTTTTTTCTGGAATTTCATCGATAAACTTTATATTTTGATTTCATGAAAACTTTCTAACATGGATATCACATAAATCGATTCTGTCAGACTTTTTATGGTATCATCTCATCAAAATATTGCTTGCACGGTAACCTCTAGTTCCTTAGTTGTGGAAGAAAAATCCGTTCTAATTCAATCATGAACATATTAGCCAATATTGATCCCAAAGGTGTGCTCATTACTACAATGTCTGGTTGGATGTAAATATTTCCATTGAATAACATTGGTAAGTCTGATTATAATAACATCAGCATTTCTCTTAAACGATGCATTGGGTTTCGTGAATATTATGACATCTAAACAGCATTTCTTGTGGTAATCGTGAATATAATAACATCAGCAACAGCATTTCTCTTAAACGATGCATTAGGTTTTAATATTATGACATTTAAACAGCATTTCTCGTGGTATATAATCGTGAATATAATAACATCAGCAATATTATGATTGCAGCATTTCTCGTACTGTAAATATGGGTTTTGTTAATATATGACATCAGCAACAACATTCATTTTCGTTGTTCATGAACATTAGAAGTCTTTTGAATACATGACATCAACAACAATTGTGGTGTTGACAATGTCACTTACTGTAGTTCATTTGATTTATGGTTTGAACTCAAAATAAATGATATTGATCGACACAATTTCAGATCATAATGTCATATAGATAGTTAGTACTTAGTAGATCAAAAATCAAAAATCCTGACAAAGCCATGAATCCACAAGCACCAGTAATAACTGAAAACTATAATGTACAGGCATTCATAGAAATAACTACTTGTTTCTACCCGAAAGTATATCAAATGTAAGTCTGAGTATTGGATGGCAGCAACATAAATCTTTGTTCGAAGTCTGATAGTACATAGTATAGTTGGACAATCATAACAAACAAAGCATGAGATTCAAAATGGTATAAAAGCATTTTGGAATATTAACCCGGGCAGCCACGCACTTTCCACCTTTCTTATAAGAAATAGTTTTGTATCAACGGTTTTGTCCGTTAAACCATGGACAAAATGTTTGAGAAATCGAAGCAAATTGAAGTTAAATACTTCAGCAGCTTGAGATCTTTTCCCGTTATAGAAATATCGCAATAAACGCCCCATGTACGCTAGGGGTGGACTATAAGGCGCACTTTGTGCGCAATTATTTTTTTAATGAATCAGTAGATTTAGAAGTGATCCCCCGCAGTTTATCTTCTTATTTGTGAATGAAATAATACCTGTTCATGTTCTTTTCTTCTAGGACTCGCTAGGCGGGAACGCTAAAACATTCATCATTGCAAACGTGCATCCACTATCTAGGTAACAATATTGTTCTTATAATTGTAACATTGAATTGAATTCTTGAGAAATATGAACAAAACACGAATTTTCAGTGCCCAGTGTAGTATAGTAAGCATAGTAACTTTATATTTTGATAATATTACATGGCTTTTGTTCATTCTTTTTCTAAGAGTTCTTCAAATGAACTGTTCATTATTCATATTTTTTGTACTTGTATTTTTTGTTCAAATAATAATCTCATAGTTCGAATCTTAAAACTACGCTTTTGAAAGTCTCTTGTATCTATGTATGTATTTCTCGGCATGCTATAAAAACAAAGAAAAAATCGACATCGTCGTATCATAAAGATTTTATAATCGAACTCCCCTCAATCTCTCTATATCGAGTATGTAACGTCATCGTGACATCATCACAACGCTATAACGTTGTAAGGATGTTGTTTTGATGTTAGTTGGTGGACTAACTCAACATTTCTCTCTCTCTCTTTACACATCAAAAAAAAAATTCTTTTTGTAACTCCTACTTAATATCTCAGCAGTCAGTCAGCCATTCTTAAATAAGCCCACCAAAAGACGAATTCTAAACATCTTGAAAATGTTTAATAAGGTCTACAGTTTGAGAATTTGCAAACTTTAATTTCATACGATGTGTTGGTAATCGAAACCTTGTCTTTCTTTCTCTTAACGGTAAATTTTAAATACAACAAAACCTAACAATTCTGTGTTATGATTTCAAAAGCCAATGTTGCTCTGGTATGATTTACAAAATAAGATAATTGTTATCTTTTGAATTCTACACATGAAAGTTGTCTGTAGGATTTTAAAACCAGTTGAATAACCACATCAGTTTAACTGACTAAAGGAATTAAAGTTAAGGTTTTGAAGAATGAATACCGTGATTGCGTATGATTTCATGAGATGTAAAACCATAATTTTTTGATGATGATATTCTGGTATTAATCAATGTTGTCTAAGTATAAATTTGGACAATTTGAACAGTTTTTCTTCATTTTTTGGCTGAAATAGAGATAAGGCGTTTAGCCTTGGTTATGGTTAACGGTTCTGGTATTTACCAATATTGTCAAAGGATAAATGATATTTTGTGACACGGTATTCCAAGGTCTCAGATTCCAAATGATGTGGAAGAAAAGAGAACATTTATTACTGAAACGGTTCGAAACGTTTAAAAGAAATTATAACCTATGCATTAGATATTTCTGTTTACAGATGTTTTGGCGAGACGCTATCTACGTTAAATTTTGCACGACGCGCCAAAATGATCAAAAACAAGGCTGTGATGAATGAAGATGTCACTGGTAATGTGAAAGAATTGCAATCAGAAATACGAAGACTTAAAGAACTACTATCGCAATCCAAAGGTGAACTAACTAACTAAAAAATATGAAATTATTATGTTATGTTATGGAACATTATGCTGTGACAAAAAGGCATAGGCATAGACAAATTAAATTGAAAATAGTTTTATGGATATTTTTTGAAGGTTCGTCTTACTCAGTCACAAATCCTATGACATAGTATGCTGTGGTGTTGAAATTGGTAGAAAATTATGTAGTTTTTACGGTCCATAGATAAATCTATGACATAAACGTGTTAATGTTTGTATTTTTCTCTTTAGCCGGTATTCCTGAGCATCCAAAGACAGGTTAGTGAACATGCGAAAATGTACATTTGATTTAGTGGGCTTCTAGTAAATTTTAGTAATATATTGCTTTAAATGTTCATAATGTTTGGTTATTTTCATCACTCAAACCTTTGTGACGTAGTTGATTGTATGCTCGCAAAGTTTTAAAGTCTTCCGTCGTGATTTTAACACCAAATAGCTGTAATAAAGACAAAAGATGTGTTTGATGTGTATTCTGACCATAGACGGCGTCGCAAACTTTTTTTCCGTGAACGAACCAAGATCTCAATAAGCGGCCCAAGACCTCAATATCTTGAGGTCTTGGGCTGCGTAAATTATTTGGACCAGAACCCCCGTGAGTAAAAAGTTTGTTAGTCTATTCCAGTTTGTCAGCTAATCTAAGAAGATAATCTTTCAAACTTGATTTCATAATTGCCAGTGCAAGTGCTTTATTGGTATAAAAAAGCTATAAAAAAGCTACATAAGAATGAGGTCTTGGTCCGTTAGTTCAGGTCTTGGTCCGCTTCTTCTACCGCAGAAAAATACGTAAAAAGTTCTTGGGCCGCTAAATCAGGTCTTGGTCCGCTACTGCTACCGCAGAAAAATACGTAAAAAGGTCTTGGGCCGCTAAATCAGGTCTTGGTCCGATACTGCTACCGCAGAAAAATACGTAAAAAGGTCTTTGGCCGCTAAATCAGGTCTTGGTCCGCTACTGCTACCGCAGAAAAATACGTAAAAAGGTCTTTGGCCGCTAAATCAGG
>JAUKWF010000814.1:0-10659 GCA_032356525.1 Eutonina indicans
TAGAAATAACTGAAACCATTAATAGAACGCGCACAAATAGAAAGTTAAACAGGCAAAAGTAAACATTCTATGCTACCCGCGAGGGGAAAAAACACGAACGAAATAAATATGCACTGGGACGAAAGTCCACTGCCTAATAAAAACAAAAAGTCACAAAAAAGTAAACTATGCATCTATGAATAAAAAGACGGGATTCAGAACAAAAATAACAATGGTGGTAGAAGTGTCTTCTTGACAATTTTTACTGAAACTTTCGTTTAAAGCGACTTTTTTCAAAGAAAAATGCAGAAAAGCTCGAAGAAAAACGTCGTAAACAGCCAATCATGTTACGCAATATTTTTTAAATTGGACAATATGATTAGTATTACAACAAAATTATTAATAACAATAAAACATTGTTAAGCATGCTTAGCGCTATGACTCACCAAACTACTTTCGTATGTAAACGCATGTCCACAAACATCACATTTATATGGTTTAATTCCAGTGTGCTTCAGTAGATGAGATTGTAAGGTACATCTGAGATGAAACGATTTTCCACATTCATGACATTTAAATTGCTTATGTCTAGTATGTATTCGAAGATGAGTTACATAGTCACATGCTTTTGTGAATGCCATTCCACAATCATTACAAATAATGGGTTTCACATCAACATAAATTTCCCTATTTTGGTCTTGCAAATTATCTGTTTCTTCTGACGTTTCTGTATGGTTCTGTAAATTAGCTGTTTCTTTTGATGTATCTTCATGCTTTTGTAAATCATTTGCGTTATCAAAACGTTCCTTAGAACCTTTACTTTGAGATGGTTTTGCTATGGTGCTTAATTGACCAGACTTAGTAGATAATAGCAATGATATTTTTCTTTCACATAGACAAACATGCGCGTCCCTATAAACGATTCCACAGTTATTGCATTTTAAAAACTTAGGCGGACAGTGTGTTGAAATTACGTGTTTACTCAATAATGTTTCCTGACAAAATGTCTCATTGCATTTATCGCACTTGAACTTTGTAGTATGCTGCAAAAGTATCTGTTTAATTGGAAAGGATTTTCCACAAAAATTACACCTCCATGTTTTTTCACCAGTATGTTGTGAAAACATATTTCTTTTTAAAGAATATTTTGTTTTAAATCCATTTCCACAAGTCTCACAATTAAAGGTTTTTTCACCAGTATGCATACGAATATGTTTGTTACTATTTCCTTTGTCACTGAATACTTTTCCACAAGTATCACATTTGAAGAGTTTTTTATCAGTATGCAGGCGCATGTGTGATGAAAGGGTAGATTTCTGCGTGAATGACTTTCCACAAGTTTTACATTTAAACGGTTTTTCACCAGTATGTATACGAATATGTTTGTTACAATTTCCTTTGTCACTGAATACTTTTCCACAAGTATCACATTTGAAGAGTTTTTTACCAGTATGCAGGCGCATGTGTGATGAAAGGGTAGATTTCTGCGTGAATGACTTTCCACAAGTATCACATTTAAACGGTTTTTCACCAGTATGCGTGCGCATGTGTCGGTTTAAATATTTTTTTTCATTGAATACCTTTCCACAAGTATCACATTCAAACGGTTTTTCACCAGTATGTGTACGAATGTGTCGGTTTAAATTTCCTTTGTTACTGAATGCTTTTCCACAAGTATCACATTTAAACGGTTTTTCATCAGTATGTGTGCGAATGTGCGATGAAAGTGTAGAGTTCTGCGTGAATGTTTTTCCACAAGTTTTACATTCAAACGGTTTTTCACCAGTATGTATACGAATGTGTTGGTTTAAATTTCCTTTGTTACTGAATGCTTTTCCACAAGTATCACATTTAAACGGTTTTTCATCAGTATGTGTGCGAATGTGCGATGAAAGTGTAGAGTTCTGCGTGAATGTTTTTCCACAAGTTTTACATTCAAACGGTTTTTCGCCAGTATGTATACGAATGTGTCGGTTTAAATTTTTTTTTTCAACGAATGCTTTTCCACAAGTATCACATTCAAACGGTTTTTCACCAGTATACGTGCGCATGTGCGATGAAAGAGAAGATTTATGCGTGAATGACTTTCCACAAGTTTTACATTCAAATGGTTTTTCACCAGTATGCGTGCGCATGTGTGATGAAAGGGTAGATTTCTGCGTGAATGACTTTCCACAAGTTTTACATTGAAACGGAGTATGTATACCAGTATGTATACAAATGTGTTGGTTTAAATTTCCTTTGTTACTGAATGCTTTTCCACAAGTATCACATTTAAACGGTTTTTCGCCAGTATGTATACGAATGTGTCGGTTTAAATTTTTTTTTTCAACGAATGCTTTTCCACAAGTATCACATTCAAACGGTTTTTCACCAGTATGCGTGCGCATGTGCGATGAAAGAGTAGATTTATGCGTGAATGACTTTCCACAAGTTTTACATTCAAATGGTTTTTCACCAGTATGTATACGAATGTGTTTGTTTAAATTTCCTTTGTTACTGAATGCTTTTCCACAAGTATCACATTTAAACGGTTTTTCGCCAGTATGTATACGAATGTGTCGGTTTAAATTTTTTTTTTCAACGAATGCTTTTCCACAAGTATCACATTCAAACGGTTTTTCACCAGTATGCGTGCGCATGTGCGATGAAAGAGTAGATTTATGCGTGAATGACTTTCCACAAGTATCGCATTTGAACGGTTTTTCTGTACTATGTGTCAACAAATGCTTATTTAAACCACCTTTCGTATAAAACGATTTGTCACATCGAACACATTGGAATAATCTTTCTCCATGGTAAAGAAGATGCTGTTTTAATTCATATTTCTTTAAAAACGACTTGCCACATATTTCACATTTGAAATTTTTTACAGGTTCTGATATATTGTTGCTGTCTGAAGTCAAATTGATTGAAGATTCTTGCTCCATATTGTTGATTGTTGTTAAATCTTATATACCTGAAAGAATGAAAACACAAGTTGAGTATAAAGTAAAAATAAATACATGTAAACAAATCTTAGCACTCAGAGACATGATAAAGACTAAGAAACATTAACACAAATATCTTAATCAGCAATCAAAATCCATTGCAGTTGTTTGCCAGTTATGTCTATAAACATTAAAACTTTCTTGAGCTGGCCGTATTAACGATCATTACGTCAATCATTTACAAAAGAGCATAACATTTTTATTTCTACTCAAATGAGTGCTCACTTCAGTATGTACTACAGTATTTTAGTATCGCTCAACTGAATGAATTAATCACTCATTTATTGAGCATTGATTTTACGCTCATTTTCGCGTAGATTGTCACATTTGGTAGACACAGAGTTTTCAGATTTGACAAAAATCTGCCAATTTAAATTGCCGCCAAAATTAAAATTATTAGAAAAAGATAAAACAAACCAGACACGACCAGTCGAGTAAAGATTTCACAACTCAACGGAGAAATTAGCATTTGTATTGAATGCATTTGCAGTGAGTTAACAGTGAAATTAGCCTAGATAATACAATTTAGTCAGTACACTGGAATTAATAGACTAAGCTCCATTCGGCTAAAAAACTTATGTATAGTTCAGAAGAAAACTAGGTCATGATAAGGAGTTCTGATTTGTTGCATAGAGACTCAAGTAGCAATATTTTATAACAAGATTTTGGTATGTAAAGTGCTGAAAAATAGGATCTTCTTCCCAGTCTGGTTTTGCAGATCCTGTTTGTTGAATTCAGGGTTGGTCTATCAAAGAGTTTCAACAACATGAATAATTAATCATCTACAAAGTAAATAACTTATTTGTCTCGTTGTCTCAAACAACTATTTCACATCACATTTAACTAATCAAGACAAAGAGAAATAAACAAACATTGAAACCGGCTTCGATTCTTATTTAACCGTCACCGATTAGAACCGTATACAGAGAGAGACATAGCTTTCGAAAGAGAAAGACTTATTCACTATGTGAAATATATTAACAAACAAAACAAAATGTCGAAATCAGTGCTTTACGTTCTAAATTGTGTTCAGTTCGCTATTTGTTTCGTTATACAAAAATAAGCTCTTGAATATTATTTTAGCTTTATCTTAAAAATATACTACAGGGTATATAAAAAAAATACAAGTGAAGGCAAACTTCTTAACATTTTATAATTCAATTAATTTCGGGGGAACTGTATTTTTTTGCTAATTAAATTTTTATTACAAAGATTGTACTGTTTGTTTGAAATCAAATTTGGACAATAAAAATTAAATTTCAATGCACAAGGGGCTAATATATAATGTAAAAAGTTTTTGTTCACTTGCATTTTTTTTATATACCCTGTATAGTCATCCGTCAAATTTAATTGACGCCAACCAAATTATATTCCGCCAGTATTTATCGTAATTTTAAAAATATAAATTATTGTGAAAAAGACGTCATAAAAAATAATGACATCGCAATGACAATGCTTTTTCATGTTGATGCATGTGTAGTATTTTTGTACTACTATGCTTTTAAGATAAAAATGATTTGTAGAAACAAAAGTTTGAGTGATAAATTTTTCTCACGAGTAAATTGCTGCAAACATTTACATTATAAACGAGAGTGGCAATAAAACTTAATTACTGTATGTTTTTTCTCATTCAATCCCTTATCTCTCATAAATTATAAAGCAATTAAGTTTTTTGATAAAATAAAAATCATCAAGCCATATAGTAATTAAGTTTTATTGCCAATTTTATTACCACGCAACACTCTTTCTCATAAATCACAAGCTGTTAACAGGAACGTATGTCAGTAGATATTTTTTTTAGGGACACCCTGTATAGTACACTCTCCTATCCTATGTTTAGTAAAAGTTAATATGTAAAGTATTTGTTCCATAGCCTCTTATAAATTATAATTACTTACTTTACATTTAAATTCTTTGTTGACAGGTATCAAAAATGACCAAAACTTATCCAGATAAAGTTCAGGATTATAATGGTACTTTAAGGGGATTAAATTTCGCGGATTTCGTGGATTTCGCCTTACCTGCGAAAATCCGCGAAATTTAATCCACGCGAAAAAAATGAAAATAACAAATAAAAAATAACAAATCCTCAAAATTAGAAAATTTATTTACAATTGCTTCTATTTGGATATAAAGATATAGTTACACTTGAATAGGAATACTTTCTTGCTTTCCTATTTTTCATATAGACGAAATTTTATCGAAATTACAATGCAAAAATTTACACTTTTGGCTGATCCGCGAAATTAAATCCCCGAAAAAATCAGGTTTTAAACCATCCGCGAAATTACATCCCCGCGAAATTTAATCGCCTTAAAGTATACTAAAATTAAGACATCAAAGTGCTATCATGTTTCAAAACATGTTACGTTTAATAAATTCAAATTCTAACAATAAAGCTTTGTCAAATATGCATAACACCATGACCCACCAGACTACTTTCGTAGGTAAACGATACACCACAAACATCACATTTATATGGTTTTCAATCCATTATGTTGTGGTAGGGTTCATCTCAGATGAAACGATTTTTCAAATTCACGTAATTTAAACTGTTTTTCTCTCTCGCATGTAAACAAAGATGATTTTCATAGTCACATGTTTTTGTGAACGTAATTCTACAGATTTCACAAATAATTGGTTTTTCGTCAACATGAATTTCACTGTGCTTTTGTAAATCAGCAGATTTGTGAAATTTCTCTTGACAAATGTTACAAATAAATGACTTTGATATATAACACGATGTCAAGTGAAGAGACAATACTGATGGACTATTCATACCTGATCATAAACTATTGACTCACATGCTTAATAACATGACTCACCAAGCTACTTTCGTATGTAAACGCTATTTTGCAAACATCACATTTATATGGCTTCACTCCACTGTGTTTCAATAGATGCGATAATAAAGTACATCTCAGATGAAACGATTTTCCACATTCATGACATTTAAATGTTTTTTCTCTCGTATGTAACCGAAGATGATTTTCATAGTCACATGTTTTTGTAAACGCCATTCCACAATAATTACAAATAATGGGTTTCACATCAACATAAATTTCATTAATTTGGTCTTGTAAATTATCTGTTTCTTCTGACGTTTCTGCATGGTTCTGTAAATTAGCTGTTTCTTGTGATGTTACTTCGTGATTTTGTAATTCATCTACAATGTCAAAACGTTCTTCAGAAGCTTTACTTTGAAATGGTTTCGCGATGGTGCTTAATTGACCAGACACACCAGATAGTGATGACATTTTTCTTTCAGGTATACAATCATGAGTGTCTTTATACATGATTCCACAAATATTACAGTTTAAAAGCTTGGGCGGCCCGTGTTTTGATATTACATGCTTTTCTTTCCTTTCTTTTCGAAAACCGACAGATTTTTCGCACATGAACTTTCCAGAGTGACAAACAAGTAAATGACAATTTAATGAAACTTTTCGAAAAAATACCTTAGGACATTTATCACATTTAAACTCTGCAGTATGCTGTGGTGATAGCACATGTTCGTCAAAACATGTTTTTCGACAAAACGTTTTGCTACACCCATCACACCTCAACTTTGATATGTGTATTTTCGAGTTAAGTTTTTCACAAAATAATTTGTTACAACTATCGCATTTGAACGTTGTAATGTTTTGAAAGTACGTGTTGATCCAATAAAGCTTGCTGACAAAACGTTGCATTGCATTGATCACACTTTAACTTTGAAGTATGTTTCAAAAGTATGACATTTTCCAATGTAATTTTCCCATAAAACAATTTATTACATTTCTCGCAATTAAACGTTGTAAAATGTTTTGAAATCACGTGTTGATCCAATAAAGATTGTTGACAAAACGTTTCATTGCATTCATCACACTTGAACTTTGACGTATGTTGCAAAAGTATGGCCTTTTTTATCCCAATTTTCTCACAAAACAATTTAATACATTTATCGCACTTGAAAGTTATAAAGTGTTTTAAAAGCACGTGTTGATTCAACAAAAATTCACGACAAAACGTTTCATTGCATTCATCACACTTAAACTTTGACGTATGTTGCAAAAGTACGTCGCTTTCTGATCCAATTTTCTCACAAAACAATTTATTACATTTATCGCACTTGAAAGTTGTAAAGTGGTTTAAAAGCATGTGTTGATTCAACAAAATTTCACGACAAAATGTTTCGTTACATTCTCTGCACTTGAACTTTGAAGTATGTTGCAAAAGTATGTGTTTTTCTGATCCAATTTTTCCACGAAATAACTTATTACATTTATTGCATTTAAACGTTATAAAGTGTTTTAAAAGTATGTGTGCATTCAATAATACTTTACGACAGAATCTTTCGTTGCATGCATCACACTTGAACTTTAAAATATGTTGCAAAAGTATGTGCTTTTCTAAATCAACTTTCCCATTAAACATTTTATTACATTTATCACAATTTAACTTTGTCATATGTTTTGAATTTACGTGTTCAGTCAATAAAGATTGCTGACAAAACGTTTCATTGCATTTATCACATTTGAAATTTGAAGTATGTTGCAAAAGTATGAGTTGTGTTGTCTCAACTGTTCCACGAATCAGTATATTACATTTACCACATTTCAACGTTGTAATATGTTTTGAAAGCATGTGTTGATTCAATAAAGTCTGTTGAGAAAACGTTTCGTTACATTCGTTGCACTTAAACTTTGTACTATGTTGCAAAAGTATCTTTTCTTCTGACCCAATTTTCTCACAAAATGTTTTATTACATTTATCGCACTTAAAGGTTGTAAAGTGTTTTAACACTTCGTGTTCAGTCAATAAAGTTTGTTGACAAAATGTTTCGTTACATTCGTTGCACTTAAACTTTGCAGTATGTTGCAAAAGTAAGTCATTTTTCAATGAAGTTTTCCCGAGGAACGTTTTATTACACATATTGCACTTAAATTTCGTACGATGTTTGAATAATTTGTGTCGATTCAATAAAGTTTCTAGAGAAAATACTTCGTTACAAATAATACACTTGAAGATTTTACGTATGGAATCTGCAATCAGTGGAACATTGGTTGGTTTGGGGAGACATTCAACATTGGACGGTTTGGGAAGAGCATTGTTCTTACCAACATTCTTTACGGAGTCAGATTCCAACACATTTTTCTTGGTATGTGTTCTAGTATGTCTTATCTGACATTTTCCCATCGAGTTGTGTTGGGTCGGTTTGGGAAGGGTATCGATATCTTTCTCACCGTTAATCTTACCAGATTTCAAAACAATGTTTTTGGTATGCGTTCTTTTATGTCTTAACAAAACACCATTCAATGGAAACGATTTTCCACAAATATCACAATTCCATGGTTTTTCTCCGGTATGAATTAATATATGTTTTCTTAAATATTCTTTTTGCTTAAATCCTTTTTCACAAGTACCACATTTAAATAACTTCTCATTTGTGTGCACACGACAATGTTTTCGTAAATTTCCTTTTTCATGAAACTTTTTTCCACAAGTATCGCATTTAAACGGTTTTTCATTGGTGTGTATACGACAATGTTTTCGTAAACCTCCTTTTTCATGAAATGTTTTTCCACAATTATCGCACTTGAAGGGTTTTTCATTGGTGTGTATACGACAATGCTTTCGTAAATTTCCTTTTTCATTAAATGTTTTTCCACAAGTATCGCATTTGAACGGTTTTTCATTGGTATGTATACGACAATGTTTTCGTAAATTTCCTTTTTCATGAAATGTTTTCCCACAAGCATCACATTTAAACGGTTTTTCTGTACTGTGTGACAACAAATGTCTTTTTAAACAATATTTCGTATAAAACGATTTTTCACAGCTAACACATTGAAATGATCTTTCTCCATGGTAAAGAAGATGCTGTTTTATATAATGTTTATTCAAAAATGACTTGTCACATATTTCACAGTTGAATATCTGTACAACATCGTCAAAAGAGCTATTTAAGGTCAAACCAATTGAAGATTCTTGCTCCATTGTTTATTGTTTATAAGTCTCTATACCTAAACGAATAAAAAAGCTACTATTATAAGCAAATACATGTAAACAAAAATGATGCAGTAGACTCCCGATTATTCAAACCTGCATCTATTCGAATATTTCGCTTATTCGAAGTACAGCTCTATCCCCCTTGACTTTCGTAACCTGCATATAACCTTCAGTTATTCGAGCATTCGGTTATTCGAAGTAAATTTCTACCCCCTTGGAACTTCCAATAGCCGGGATTCTACTGTATACAGAAAAATCAATTTTGGCAAATCTAAATTTTAGCGCTCACTCTCGAGTTAAGTCCCCTCTCGAATAAGCATTCATCCTAAACGCTAAAATTTAAAACTACCACACCTCTCGAAAAAGTGCTCTAAATTAAAGTGAACAAAAACTTCTTAAATTTCATATTAACCCCTTGTACATCGAAACATCCATTATTCAAATTTGATTTTAAACAGACAGTACAATCTTAGTATAAATTTGTAATAAAAATGAGCAATGAAAGTACAGTCACTCCCTCCCCCCTTCTCCGAAATAGTTGAAAAATCAAATGTTAAGTAAATTGATGGTAGAAATGATTTCCTCAGACAAAATATCATTTTCATTGAAACAGAAGTTGGTGAGAGTACATGCAGTAAGATCATTCAAACTTAAGAAACTACCGAAACTTTTTGAATATCGCTCATCCTTAAAGTTATCATAATTAAATTTACTTTTTTACACTATGAGTATTTGTCAACAACAGGTAGCAATTATTCAACCCACTCAACGAAAGTTTCCACACTTATCAGACCTAAGGGACAGAGGACAAAAAAAAATTATATAAAGTCAGTTTTCCAATAGCAAAGTTCGTTTGAAGCGTTTGAAGCATATTAATTAAAGCTCTAAGGAAAGCGTCGTCGAATAGCCAATCATAATATCATTTTCATTGAAACAGAAGTTGGTGATAGTACATGCAGTAAGATCATTAAAACTTAAGAAGCTACCAAAAGTTTTTGAATATCTCCCATCCTCAAAGTTATCATAGTTAAATTTACTTTTACGCGAGATTGTTTAGATCGAGCAATATGATCTGTATCATAAACTATTTTATAATAACGGTCATTAAAAAAAACACCAAAACAAACTTAATAACAGAATTTGTGCAATTTGAGGAAATAAGAATACTCGTTTGTACAAATTAGGAAAAAGCAACAATTACAAGGTTCACTAACGCGATAAAAACTGTTCGATTAAAAATATGAAATCAAAAAAACTATTAATAACAATAAAACATTGTTAAGCATGCTTAGCGCTATGACTCACCAAACTACTTTCGTATGTAAACGCTACACCACAAACATCACATTTATATGGTTTAATTCCACTATGTTTCAGAAGATGCGATAGTAAGGTACACCTGAGATGAAACGATTTTCCACATTCAAGACATTTAAACTGTTTTTCTCTGGTATGTATTCGAAGATGATTTTCATAGTCACATGTTTTTGTAAACAAAATACCACAATCATCACAAATAATGGGTTTAACATCAACAAAAATCTCACTTTTTTGTTTTTGTATTTCATATGTTGCTTTTGATGGTTCTTCATGATTTTGTACATCGTCTACATTGTCAAAACGTTCTTCAGAAGCTTTACTTCGAAACAGTTTGGAAATAGTGCTTAATTGATCATACTTAGTAGATACTAGTGATGAT
>JAUKWF010000815.1:0-10649 GCA_032356525.1 Eutonina indicans
GTATGAAGATTTTGATGATTAATTTTAATAATTCTTTGATTTTGCAAACCCTCAATTTTATGGCTCCCTCTTCCTTCCCAGAGGCGGATCCAGCCAAAAATTGAGGGATCGCAAAATCAGAAAATCATTGAAATCAAGCAATGAAATATAGTCAAAATAATTGAATTTATACGATTTTCACTGTTAATATAATAGAGGAAACATCTTTTCTTTTTCTGAACGTTCGCAGCTGCGAACCTTGCGAACGTCTGGATCCGCCCCTGCTTCCCACTGTTGAGTGAGAAGCTGCTTCTTACCTTCTTTGAATATTTCAGCAAGCGTCTCTGCTGTAGGAGCACCTTTCGTTTCTTTCAGTTTGAAACAGAGAAAGGCGCTGATAACAGCCAAGGTACCCATAACGGTAAATGGTAATATCTCATGTACGTCAATCAAGTATTGCGACACCCATGGCGCAGTGGCGGCTCCGATACGGCTGACAACAGCCATTAGACCCATTCCTTTGGTTCTATAAGAAGTAAATATGTGGAATTATTTTTATGAACTATTACAGTTTGAGCCAATAAATTTAGGATTGCAGTTCAGTGTTTGTACCAGTCCGTTAGTTTACATAACTTTCAGAATACAGTGGAATCTCTAGAAAGCAGACACCATCAGTGCAAAAAATGGTGTCCACTTTATCAGAGAGGTGGAAAATTTTCTTATAGAGCTGTCCACTTTAGACGGTGTCGGCAGGATTTAACTGTATATACTTTGTTTGAGAGAAGACAATCGTGGTTTAATAATTACTAGAGAAAAAACCATAGCCGGGAAAAGCTTTAGTAATCTTCTTCGACTAAATGCTCGAATTCAGATTTTATGTATTATGTTCTCATTTTCGTTATTTAAACTAAAATGTAATTCCGGCCATAACCTTAATAGAGCATTGCATTGCGAAAACCGCGTTATTTAGAAACATTGCGTGTCTTTTATGGAGATGCCATTGATAAAAATTATGGTTTTTTGTTATGGTTTATAAGAAAGCAGAAATTTCTATTAGGTTTTAGCGTTTTCGTGAAATAAAGTAGTGGTTTATTTTAGGGGTTTCAAAACCTTTCAAAAACAAAGTTGGGTTATCAAGGGCGTCATTGCCCCATTTATCTATGAAAATTTCCCGGTTTAGCAACTTTTTATCAAAATTTTACTGTGTGAATTCACACCTTTGCTATAGTTTTTATTCGCCCCAGGATCGGATTTATTAGAGCCTAGAAGAACCATGTGAATTTTCCCATTATTTACCAATTCCTCTAATGAAAATTTCCCGATTTTGTATATTTTTTGACAATTTAATTTTGAGTTCACACCTTTCACATAGTCGCTATCCGCCACACAATGGTTGGATATTATACATATTAATTGCAAAAGGCAATTTGAGGTAATTTGAGCTACCACCTAGCTAGTTAAGTTATTTGATAACTAAATCAGCTGTAATCATAGCAACATTTAAAAGTTTCTAACATTGATTTTTAGATTTTTTTTAATAGAAGGCACTTTGTCACTTCCTCATAGACAGGTCTTACTTTGAATTTTTTTTAGTATAATGAAGATGTTTACAAGTGTTTATTTACCTGATCACTGTTGGATACAATTCTACAGACCAGACGTAAATTGAATTGAATGAAACACTTATACCAAGTTTGCCCAGCATACCCAAAGCTACACGCGCCCAACGAGCATCTGAAATAAAAACACAGTTTTACAGATTTCGGTAGTTTTGACTAAACACTGACCATACTTGAACAAGCTTGTTCTATTATGTAATGTATAATGATGTCTGTCTACCACAACCCCATCACATCACAAGGCTAATTTTTAATGTGATATATAGGAAAGTGAACTTTGTCCAAGGCTAATTTGTTACATTTGGTAAAGAAAGATTACGAATTTTGAAAATATCAACCAACCTCCTTCGCTCGGTATGAATGCGACAGCTATACACGCCACACCACCAGCCATCATGCTGTAGATAACTGTCGGTTTTCGTCCGATCCTAGAATTTTGAATAATGATATTCCTTTGATTATGGCGCGAAACAAAATTCGTCGGATTTGGTTTTTAGGGCTCAGTGTGTAGCTTCTTTTTTAAGATTTGGTAAAAATCCAGAGTTAGAGTATATTGCGTCGAAAATTCTTTACGTAGAAAATTACAGTTGAATTTCTCTATCTCAAACTCGCAAGAAACTAAAATAAAACTGTTCGAGGTAGAAAAAGTTCAAGATAAAGAAATAAGAATATCCTAAAGAGTAGTCGAGATAGAGAGTAGTCGAGATAGAGAGTAGTCGAGATAGAGAGTAGTGGAGATAGAGAGATTCCACTGTGAATGAAGTGATATCAAAAGCGGATATATAATTATTCTAATGTTCTTACTTGTTAGTGAAGTAGATAACCATAAAGTTAGCAGGAATTTCCACTAAACTTGTCAAAACAAAATCACGGTACATATTACCACCCAGTTGATCTGAAGCCAGTGAAATACCATAATATACCTGACCATTCACAAACCTGGTGACAAAACATGAAAATGATGATGATAGCCAACATTTAGAAACATGCCATTTCAAGCAAGAGATAGTAATGAGATTCAAATATTCTGATATATTTTGGGAGATTTTTATAGTCAGCGGTGGATTTAGGATTATGTCCAAGCTATACAGGAGGAGAGTGTACTGGAATTAAAAAGCCGTTACATTTTAAATACAGTTTACTCTCCTCCTTAAGCTTTGACATACTTCTATCCTTGTATTCTTTTGGGCAATCCGCCGATCAGTGTTTGTCTTGATTAGTTAATTGCGATATGAAATAACTGTGCACTTAGTTGTTTGAGACAACGAGATGAAATGATGCGTCAGCAAAACTACTCTTTTGTGAACGAAGAATCGGATTCCTAAAAGAATACACCCTAGATCCGCAGCTGTATTTAGACTAGCTGCCTTATCTTTTTAATTGATCCGGGATCCAAACAGTTCAAATTTGTAAAAGACATCATAACAAGAATGTCGTCAAAAAATGAGCGAGAGAAAATAAGGTGAATCTAGAAATAAAAAACACAGTTCACTGGTTTATTGCGAGATTAACAATGTCTTACCAAGCGAAACACTGGATAAGGGTACTGATACCCATCGATGCTGGTACAAATACATCCATGAATGATGTCTCTACACTCATGTGTTCTTTTGGGATGGTTGACAAACGAATATCATCTGGGATTGTCTTCTTGTTGAATTTAGCAACTTTCGCGAGAATAACCTCAGCTTCACCGATCCTGTTTTGGATTCGCAACCAACGTACAGATTCTGGTGTTATGCTGTGGTAAGGTAAAGAAAAATCTATAATTGAAGATGTAACATTTGTGGAAAACGTAAGAGGCGGATCCAGCCAAAAACTGAGGGTTTAGAACCTCTGCAAACTAAGCAAAAATATATGGAGGAGAGTGTACACATTATTTATAAGTAGTTTTCTTTTATAATTGACACAAGTTAATGCGTTTTTAATTACTGTCAACACTGTTGATATCATACTTATGTTCTAGATCCGCTATACTTAGTTATGTTTGTTATATGTCTTTTATGTTGTTATCGTCAGAATAATATCGACCTTGACGTTCCCTTAAATATATAATTTCTTATACTTACAAGTAAATAGCAGCCAGTATGATGTAAGGTACGCTCAATACAATTTGTAATGTCTTCCAGTTGGGTATGTACAACGCTTGTAATGGTATCAAACACAAGGCTACTGTGAACGCGTACCAAATAGACGTGCCGGCTAGACTACGCCATTTTGGACCGACCAGCTCAGTTGCCATGACAAATAAACAAAGACCAACGCCACCTTGACAGAAGCCGACGATGACACGGAATATGACAAATAACCACAGAGCGTGCGAGAAACTACTCAAGAAAGCACACAGAATAAGCATGACCCAGGATGGGAAAAGAATCAACTTTCTACCGTATCTAAAAATAAAATAGAATGATTTGGATATCAAGTGGAAAAACTACAAAAAGGCTGACCCACAACTAGGACACATTTTAAAGCCTTGTAACATAGTATAACACTATAGGGTTATTTACATAGTACGTACGCACAAAAATCGGGAAATTGCATCGGGTTACATCATGTAGACGGAAAGAAAAATGGACTAGTTGACTAGTCTAACTTACTTATCAGCACCCCATCCGAGTATTACTGCACCAATCGCCCAACCAATAAATAACGCGGAATTCGCCATAATTGATAAACTGCTTTTCTCACATACCAAGTCCCACTAAGTAACGAAGAAGGAAGAACAACCCTGGTTACACGCAATAAAAAGGTAAGACGACGTTAATGTAATGTTGTAATATTTATAGTGGCTAGTCCAGATACGTCCAGACCATCTATAGTTGTAATTGTTTTCACTGGAGGTCACTCATCCCGTGAAACACTTACGAAGAGCCTTATAGAATTAGCAGTGATTAGTAAATTTCACCACCGCAAGCCTCGAGGTATCGTTGAACTGGGAACCCTTGGATTCCAGTCCAGTTACTGAACCACTCGGCCACTTGACCCCTGCTCATGCTGGTCTAGCAGGCGTGAAATTACGAGTGAAGTGTTTATTATTAGACATTTCTATGTTATTGCAAATATAGAACTACTTCACTTTAAAGATTTGAGCAGGCGTAAAAGTTAAAATCCGCATCCTCCACCACACGTCCAATCGACATTTTGACTTCCTACTGAGCAATAAATGTAATACAAAATGTTTCTATGGTCAGACATTTTTACATTTTCACAAGCAGAAAATGTTTTCTTACTGAATATGTTATCCAACTATAAAGTCTAACTAAGAAATTGTAATGACAGGGTATTTAAATTTATAATTGACTGAACTTGACTCAAAGGGAAGGGATGGAGACCACAACAACAAGCATGTGAAAAAGTGCGGTATTTTACGATTTCTTTTTTAAAATTTCTTGATTTATGACTTTTGCCGATTCGACCGTTCACACCTTTCAAATATCTTCCCCTTGCTTCGTAACATAAGTAATTCTTATTCTTAAATTTTACTATTTTTTAATGAAATAAAAAGAAGAATCTTTCTAAGTATACCTCTGTGACAATAGAATAACTTTTATCTTTTGTGTATTTCCAAAGTTTTCTATCCATATTGCATCTAGCATCATAATAATCATCTCCCTTTGCGATATCACCTTTCACATTGCACGCTTTGGGATCGCTCGCGTTCGGAAAAATGGTAGTGTTGGGCTGCACAGCACATCTCCAAGCTGGACTGTGACCGATGAAGGTCATTACCAGTGTTTGATACGTAGGTGCGATAATAATCAAACAGAAACACAGAACTAGCAGGATTTGGAATCTATTAAAACTTCCTATGTATTCCAAGTAATCATCGACGTCGACCGCTCTCTTGTCCGACTTGTCCGCTTTCTCCTCTGGATGAATCATCTTCCCTAGGGAAATAGAAAAACATTCCCGTATGTTGAGTTGAGTTAACTTTCTAAATGAGACACTAGCTTTCCGTATGTTTCTAACTTCTAACATAGTATGTTTTGAGTAATCCACCGAACCCGGATTTGTCTTGATTAGTTAATTGCGATGTGAAATAAATGTGCAGTTAGTTTTTTGAGACAACGAGACAAAGCGATGCGTTAGCAAAGCTACTCTTTTGTTAACGAAGAATCAGATTCCCATAAAAAAATAAACCCTTAGTCTAGCTAGTAGGCCACTTTTTTAATCTAATAGGGTGACACGCAGAAAGTAACGGTTAACCGTAAAACTAAAGTCGTAAAGAACGCCTATATAACGGCGTTATATAACACCATGAGGTACCAAGATATCTTATGCCACTATATGCTGGCTATTTGATGTGGTATCAATGTTAACACAAATCTCTTCATCAAAAGTAAAGCCAAAAGAAAAGTATTCCCAGCTCAAAGCCTAAAAAGATTTCGTATACACCGTTGACAACTAGCAAATTTCGATGTGCGCGCATATATGTGTGAAAATCTAACCTTCTGTGCGTTGTATTCAAATTTCTTTTGACAGTCTATTAAACAGTCTATATAGTAAAACCAATCAGAATATCTTACCTTTACTAAAGCTACTCTCGTAAAGCGTCTGTCTCTTTGGTCTAGTACTAATGAAATAAATCTGATACTATGTGTACTCTTGCTAGAAGGCGTACGACTGACTGATAGACTGACTGACTGCCTTCCCCGTGATACGGCTGAATCTATATTGACTTCAATTTCGTTCTTTTTTTTTGTATTTACTTGCTATATAAATTTTAGTTGAATACAACCAGTATCAAATCACATTAAAATTTTCATTGTTGTTGTTCATTTTTATTATTTTCATACATAGTTACAAAAATAACATCCCCATATCATAGGTAGATAGATTTGATTTATGTTTGACTTGACAGATCACTATTTATCTGTCCAATCACAGCCTAGTATGATATTTTTCTGTCCTATAACAGCCTAATAGTGTTTTTCAAAAAGTACTCAGTACTATTATTTTTTTCCCGTGACTTTAAAAACAACGATTGCACAGACTGTACTTTATTAATAGAATTACTTATAAGTTACAGTATTCATCTAAACCAGACTCTTTACTGTCATACAGTTGGTATTTATTCAGGACGTAATTTCTTATGAGAAGGGTGTACCAGGCATTATTTTCCAGTGGTGAAGTGAAGAATCAATCTCTATGAGATATACTGGTCCGTGCCCGTCAATAAGGTATTGTAACTATAAGACTGTGAATATCTTGGGTTTTGTAATTACGCACACTATATAAGGTCTAGCGCATATTAAAAAGCTAGTAAAATATGACTTTGAAAGTAATGTTAACACATTGACGGAAGGACGGAAGTATACAATTATAGAAACAATTCGTATATGCAGTTTTCAGCCATGAATATAGTGGAATCCCGCGCTAAGACGGAAACCATCTAAAGCGGACATCTCTATAAGACGGACATGTTATTGGAACCGATAGATAGGTTTTAGGCTAAATTCTCATAAAAAAATCTCTATAAAGCGGACATCTCTACAAAGCGGACATAATGTTTTGCACCATTGGTGCCCGCTTTAGAGAGATTCCACTGTATTGAAATCCTGTGTAAAAGAGAGCGACTCGCGACTCTAGTTTAGCATATAAGGCTGTATCAAGTCTACATCAATTTTACTCCTTTTTCCTTGCAACGGTAGAGGGTTTGGACTCGAGTTAAGGACTGACGGAACTATATTCTTATTCTTATTATGAATATACAAAAGACATTTATTCAAGAAATATTCAAATAGATTTATTAGGCTTGACATAAAAACAACAAACTTTTGACAAAGAAAAATGAGGACTTAACATGTATTTAACACAATACAATATAAATTGTCACGCCAAGTGAAAAAACACGCAAGGAAAATTCCACTAGTTGTTTTTGGCTTCCAATGTTACGCCATGGATATATATAGTTGAGGATTACGGTGTTATCCAGTGGAATCTGTCTAAAGCGGACACCATTGTTGAATGTACCAGTACCATCGAAATAGTAATGTAGTAATAGTAAATAACTACTATGTATACCTTCTTTACATTGAAGGGTTTGGTACAAGGTAACACCATTGGTGCAAAAAAAATTGTCCGCTTTAGAGAGATGTCCGTTTATAAGGATTTTGTTTTACCCAGATTTTGACCGAAAAATGTATTGTCTTATAATAAAGTTTAAGAGACTAGATTTGGGTAGTTAAGATTCTCAATTATTGAGTGTCCGATTTATGAATCTCCGCTTTATAGAGACTTAGTAAAATAACTAAATCTCACCTCTTGGAATTTGAATAGAACAAAACTTTAGAAAAGATATTTCTTTTCATTAGACCAGTGTTAGGTAATAAACCAATAGAATTGAACCGCGTAATGAGATTTTCGATTTTAAACCAATCAATTTCGAAGTGCTTAGTTAGTAACCATTTGTAACTGTATAAAAGCAGGTACATACTAAAACATGGAACAACCCGAAACAAGCCGAAACCACCCATAAATTTTATGAAACCACTCGAAACCACCCACGAAATAGATAAAAAGGTGCCGAAACGTACTAGAAAGGGTAAATTTGGGCCAAAATTGAAAAACTGTTCAAATTTAATGAAATTTGGTACAGTGACTAAACAAATTATACTGAATATGATGGTGACATTTAATTGTTGACACCTGTCATATTTTGGGCAAATCGAAAAATTGTTCCAATTTAATGAAATTTGGCACAGTGACAAAAACAATTATACTGAATATGATGGTGACATTTAATTGTTGACACCTGTCATATTTTGGGCAAATTTGGGCCAAAATCGAAAAATTGTTCAAATTTAATGAAATTTGGCACAGTGACCAAACAAGTTATACTGAATATGGTGGTGGCATTTATTTTTCAAATTTCACTGACACCTGTCATTTTTTAGATATATTTAGGCCAAAATCGAAATATTGTCGAAATTTCATGAAATTTGGAACTGTGACCAAATAAGATATGCTGAATATGATGATGAAATTTATTTTTTGACACCTATTATCTAGGCCATGAAATTTTATTAAATTTGGGTACATACTAAAACATGGAACGACCCGAAACGACCCGAAACCACCAAAAACCAGCCGAAACCACCCACTAAATAGATCAAAAGGTGCCGAAACGTATTAGAAAGGGTAAATTTGGAAAAACTGTTCAAATCATAAAATTTGATTAAATTGGAACAATTTTTCGATTTTGGCCTAAATTTCCCTAAAATATGACAGGTGTCAAAAATTAAATGTCACCATCATATTCAGCATAACTTGTTTGGTCACTGTGCCAAATTTCATCAATTTGAGCAATGCTTCGATTTTGGCCCAAATTTGCCCAAAATATGACAGGTGTCAGTGAAATTCAAAAATTGAACAGTTTTTCAATTTTGGCCTAAATTTACCCTTTTTAGTACGTTTCGGCACCTTTTGATCTATTTAGTGGGTGGTTTCGGCTGGTTGCGGCTGGTTTCGGGTCGTTCCATGTTTTAGCATGTACCATCATAGATGTACCATAAAAGCAGTTCAAATAAACAAGATATGTTTTGTTAAGTGTGTAATTATAACAAAATATGTTTTGTTAAGTGTGTAATTATAATCGCAAGTGCAGGGGCGGACCCAAACATGTAGAAAATTTCAGGAGGAGAGTAAGCTATGATCAAAATCTCGCTAAGTCTCACAAATTGCAATGGTTAATGACTTTTTAACTCTCTAACACTCTCCTCTTGAAGTTTTCTGAAGTGTTTATTTTTAAAAATCAACCACAACCTGTGCAGTTGCCAGCTACTCTTGAAATTTAATACATTGAAAGTTAAGTTTTTGTTTATATAACTAAAAGCAATACTTTAGAATACCACTAATCCTTTAAAATACCACTAGTACTTTTAAGAGTCAAATAAAAAAGCGATCCATTTATAATGGCTTCTGAGGGCCCCTGGAGAGCATTAGTTATAAAAGTTTGAAAAGAAAAACTATTTTAACCGAGATTTTAACTAGTCACTAGATTAAAAATTTGACTGCGTTTCTAAAGATATCCGGACACGTGCCTTAGAACTGTGACTGATGGCTGCATATGTTTGAAAATTTTCGGTCTGCATTTTTATTAACAAAAATTTATGTACATAGAAATTAAAACAAAGACCAAATAAATGATCACTGGCTTTAAGCTTACACCTTAAATATGAGCTAGTAGAATTCTAAAATGTACGACCGCACATCTAAGAGACGCGCATTAGTTTTTATTCCCTTAAAGCGTATTTGAAACATGCAACCGGAGGTTTGAGTCTTAAACCAATCAAGCTCGTCACTTTTCCAAATCTATTATGGAAATAGAAATATAAGTAATTTTTTCCAATAAGGTATTATAGCCTAGGATTAGTGATCACGACAAGATAAGCGTGTAATAAAACGCACTTATAGTCTACTAGACTAGGATTCTAGCTACCTCTCTGAATACCTCTCTGGATACACTCTCCACAAAAACTTCTCTGTACATGCGCTTCCCACGGGCACTTTCTTTTTATAATAGCAAGAGCGTCCCGATTTCCTGGTTTCCCAATATTTGGGGAATGCAAAGAGGGTCTTGGATCAATGCTAATAGTTTACCTACCTGAAATTATACAAAACGCTCAAGCACCAATGGCGGCCTGTCAACTGAATGTTTATGAATTACAATTTGTATGTAATGTAGCATGTACAAAATAGTATAATCACGCATTGACATACAAACACGAAAATAAACAGCTAATTAACCAGCACGTCTTTTCAACGTCAAAAACGACGTCAAAAATGCTGTAATCGGCGTCTATGGATGATGTTTAGACGTCAAATGACTGTCTTGGGAAGGTAATGACGGTCTTTTGTTTACTTCGGTCAAAATTTTGACATTTGAAACTTCCGTATGAAAACATGATTTGGGTTGTGAATGAAATGCGACTGTAAAAAACATATCTGTGTTAATTAACTAGTAGCTTATAGATAGTAAACTCATATAGCTAAGATACCTGGCTGTCTTATACTGTTTTACTCTTACAGTGTGCCAAATCTTTTCTT
>JAUKWF010000816.1:0-10647 GCA_032356525.1 Eutonina indicans
ATGCGCTCGGGTCAACTAGGCAGAAATGTCTTCTCACGGTAGGAGGAGGAGTACCACGGCATAACTAATACGGTCTCAGCTTTTAGCTGCTACCGGAATAATTCACAGTGTATTTTGTCAAGATAAATAGTTTTTGTTTTTATTTTCAGTTGATGGTGCCATTCATGAGGCAGCTGGTAGCACTTTAGTATCTGAATGTATAACTCTTCGTCGTTGTGAGACTGGTTCTACTAAATTAACAGGAGGTTCGTATTTGATGTACATTTTATATTTTTTATTTCTTAGGCCAAAATTCTATTGAAAGGGCTGCTTTGAAAATGAAAGTATTTCTTAAACAAACATTTGGTGTTTATAATTTCTGTAAAATTTGCAAAAGTTTACTGATAATAATTACTTTTTTCCTATGACTTTTTTTGTATTAACTAAAATCACCAGCTCTTTGCAAAACGTCAATTTTGTTTTTCTTAAAGACATTTTTATCATTCTAAACCTCTCAAATTTTTGTTTGTTTTAGGCCATATGTTACCTGCACGCTGTAAGTTATTTCTTAAGTTTGAATTTCATTATTGGAAATTTATTGATATTCATTGGCGTATTTGGTCAAAAATTTGGTGCCTATTTTAATAAGTTATTATCTCACTGGATTTTGTGGTCCTTAAATTTTTTTAAGTAAATTTATAATTTACAAACTATATTGATGTCTTCTTTTTGAACTGAACATGAAACCTACTTTCATTCATATCTTCTTCGAATCTTCTTCTCTTTTGATAGATACCACTTTCAGATGTTTATAAACTATATAAACAATATACCTTCTCGTTGTACTGGACTGGACAACTTCCTTTCCTTCATATTGATGTAAATCTTCTTCTCTTTTGATAGATATTTTGCATACAGTTGGCCCACAAGGTCATCGACCTCAAGAATTAGAAAATTGTTATCGGAGTTGTCTGCAAATTGCTCGTGAAAGAAACCTAAGGACCATCGTAAGTGAATTATTAAAAAGTCTTCAAGTGAAGGATGTTTTTATTCAAAGCAACACGAAGCTCACTATGACATTGTTGGGTACAGATCTCAGCAATTAACAGTTGTGATTGTCATTGGATACAACAAAGTTTATTATTTTATTTTCAGGCATTTTGCTGCATCTCGACTGGAATATATGGTAACATTTTTTATTATTCATACCCATACCCTCAAGACAAACAAAGGTTTTCCTGGAAGCAGGATGGCCACGCCTCTTAGAATCTCCTAGAACTTCCTATAATTTGGTTAAATTCCTAAATTTTATCCTATAATCTTCTCCAACATTTACTCAACCTCAATTCTAGATGGGATCCCGTTTTGATTGGCTGATATAATCATGTGATTTGTTATTTTATTGTCTTTCTCGTATTGTAAGCGAATAAAAACAAAGCATAACAAAGTAATTAACAAATTTTCTTTTAACAATGAAGCCTTCCTCCGTTTGGAGAACAAAGAATATAAAAATAATAAAGACATTTTTTTAGAGACCATATCATTCGTGATGGAGAGACTCTCTATTGTTTTAAGTTTATGGTGCAACATTTGTATTGTTTGTATTTCACAATAAGTCTTTTGTTTCTACTTTTAATTTTGATCCACGGCTGCACCATACTAATGTTTTCTTTCTGAGATTGTTGGAAGAAGTAAAATTAGATATGGCAACCTCAATTCCTATGCTCAAAAACTCCAAAATGTTTAACAGTATATTATTTTGTTTTGTTTTGTTGCAGGTTATCCAAACGAACCAGCAGCCCATGTAGCTTTGAATACTGTTCGAAGATTCTTGGAGAAGTTCGGTGATGAGGTTGCTAAACTATAATATTCGCACTTTTTTTTAAGGATGTAAAGAAAATAAAAATGCATTTTAAATGGTGGTCATAGGCCTAGAGGTGGTATATGTAAACGCTCAGAAAGAGAATGCAATTACGTTTTCATTTAATTAATTAATATCATTAAAAACACAATCATATGAACAGTAAGGTCCTTTTAATCCCCATAAAGCGTTCCAGTATCATCATCTAAATGTTTCTAACTGTTATATATATTACGGTAGATCTATCGGAACTGCTCAATTAAAAGAGAAGAGTACAATGCCTTTGAGTATATACAGTGTTTTCCCCTACTGGATTCTCTTGATTCAGCAGTTGTAAAATTTTAGATAATTTTTTTTTTCTTGTAAGCATATCCCATCTTAACTTTTGTTATTAAACCGGCTTTAATTTGATTTTCTACAGATTGATCGTATCATATTTTGCACATTTTTGCAACGAGATTTTTCGATTTACGAAGAGTTGATGAGCACCAAGTATTTCCCGTGTGATAGAAGTCAAGAAGATCAACAAGAAACAGATCTTCAATCGGGTGTTGAAGAATCTAAAACCCATAAAACCACCAATGATGGTGCACCAGACGTAAAGCAAAATGTAAACAACAAATCTAAAGCTGATAAATCGAAAGATCAATCGGGTAACGATTCGAAAGCTGACAAATCGAAAGATCAGTTGGATAAAGAATCGAAAGGTGATAAATCGAAAGATCAACTGGGTAATGAATCAAAAGATGATAAATCGAAAGATCAATCGGATAAAGAATCGAAAGCTGACAAATCGAAAGATCAACTGGGTAACGAATCCAAAGCTGATAAATCAGGAGATGAATCTAAAGCTGAAATGGAAGAATCAGCAGATTGCGAATCGAATGAGAAGCAAGATGATTTGGTTGAGGTTGAGGATACCGCAAAAACAGGTTGGTTTATAAGTCATTTATAAAAAAAAGCTTGTTCGGGGTGTCTATCAAAATTTATAATAATTGAATTATTACTTAAATAAGTAAATTCTTCTAAAAGTCTCTGTGCAACAGTATTTTTTGTGGAAACGATAGTCCGTTGTTGCCTGGCTGTCATCGTCGAAACACTCCACCGTTTGGACTTCACTAGCCTATCATATAATTAACGCACGATTCTGGAGTCTGGAAAGTAACTCTTCTCGGTTTTTCAATTTTACAGCTTGCACGTTTTTTTTATAAGAACAAAGTATACATAAGAAAGTTCAGAAATTAAGAACACGCTAAGAAACCATTCACAAAATAGTAGAGAGAACACAAGATAGGCTAGGTACCAAATTAAGAACATTCTAAGGCTTCAAATAGAATGTTAAGCTATAAGAACATAAGACTTTGGGTCTAATACCGTGAAACCACAGGACTTTTTTCTCCCCACGCGCTTACGCGCGGCTCATCTCTCGCCGCTAGCGCGAACTCAATAACATTTTTTTCCTTCAAGTTAGCTCTGGGACAGGGTATTGGTCTAAATTCTTGTCTAAAGGCTTCCCATGGGAAATTTACATATTCTTGTGTTCTTAAAAAACGTGTGTAACAAGCATTTTAAGTAAGACTTTTCCTTTCTTTTGTGTTTATTATAGCGAAACCGAAGAAAAATAAGAAACGAAAAATGTCAGAATATTTTAGTGTATCTAATAAATCGAAAGACAAATCGGATAACGAACCGAAAGCTGACAAATCGAAAGATCAACTGGGTAACGAATCGAAAGCTGACAAATCGAAAGATCAACTGGGTAACGAATCGAAAGCTGACAAATCGAAAGATCAACTGGGTAACGAATCAAAAGATGATAAATCAGGAGATGAATCTAAAGCTGAAATGGAAGAATCAGCAGATTGCGAATCAAATGAGAAGCAAGATGATTCGGTTGAGGTTGAGGATACCGCAAAAACAGGTTGGTTTATAAGTCATTTATAAAAAAAAACTTTTTCGGCTTGTTCGGGGTGTCTATCAAAATTATTTTTGGTTCCTTATTGATTAAATTATTACTTAAATAGGTAAATTGGTCTAAAAATCTCTGTGCAATATTTATTTTTTTATGGAAAATACGCTGTTGCTGTTGCTTGCTGTCTGCCTGTCTGCCTGCCTGTCATTATCGTACACTCAAAACATAAACTCCATGTTATAAATCGATTATTTCCAGATTATATTACAGTGACTTAGATTGCATTGTTTGTTTAAAATTAAATTTGAACAAAAAAAATTAAAATTACAAATTTTTACCTATTCCTCTCAGAATAAGAGGTTTCGTTTTTTTCCTGGTAGGTCAATGCAATGGAGAACTTTTATTAGTTTTTAAATATTCTTTTCTTTTTCAGAAGAGAAACACGATGCTCACAACCCAAGTGAAATTGGTATATATTTTTTTCTTTATTAAATTATTATTGTTTACTTTGGTTTTATGATATTAATTTATTATGCAGATATTGTAACTTTTCGTTTGTTTAATTCCTTAATCTCATGTTTATGAATTTTTTATACACCATTTTTTAAACACCATATCAAATATGTATGCAATGCTTAAACAGTTTTTTTTGTTTATGTGGAGATATATTGCACAAAGTGAGTGTGCAAACTGAGTGCGTAGTTTTTAAATATTTTTTTCTTTTTCAGAAGAGAAACACGATGCTCACAACGCAAGTGACATTGGTATTTATTTTTCTTCTTTAAATTATTATTGTCTACTATGGTGGTCTTACGATGTTAATTCTTTATGAAAATGCATATGTGATCGCACGGCTGATAGAAAGTAGAATGTTCATTGCTCAATTCTGTGTCTGCGACCAGGGTATATAGTTTAAGATAATGTTATATTTTTATCTCATATTATTCTTTCTCATATATTTTAATTTTATCTCGTTCTTGGTGCTTTTATCATTTATAAACAAATTATTATTTTATTAAAAATCTATATTTTATAATATTTATATCTATATTTTTATCTATTTTGTCTTCGATCGAAATTTTTGATTTCGCGTGGATTTCGCGGTTAAGACCTTCTCCCTTGTTGGTTTTGTCCCCATCTTCTTCACTACCTTCGTCATTCGTCCTCGTATTCAAACTCACTGTCAGAATGAATGTTTCTTTCATTAACGTCTATGTGGTTGAATTCTAAATTTTTGTAAAAACCGGAAACCGCGAAATTGTATCCACGCAAAATTTTATCAACTTAAGGTAATGCTCATTGTGCAAGGAAAATGGTATATTCTTTCTTTGCTAATCTTTATCTTGATTTGTTAATTTTTTAATGGGATCAATTTTTTTGACGGATTTTTACAAGAAATCTTGTTATCGGATGCGACAGAAAATATCGAAGAAGATTTATAATTTTAAATTTTATCTTCCAGACAGATCATATGTGCTTACTGATGATGAAATCAAAAAAGAATGGACATTTGAAGGTACAAAAACAATTTGTTTATAAAAATTCAAGTTACCATTATCATTTGATAAAACACAAAATCTTTCTCCAGCCTGTATCAAATCATTCATTCGACAAGTTAGCGCTTTGCCTAGTAGGGAAAAATGGACTCAGAATCAACGCTAGACCTGCCATTTGGACACGACTAGCAAGCTAGTCTATTAACAAGTTATCCTAGAGTAACACAAAAAAATAAATAACACAAAGAGATAAAGTGTCTGGTTTTTAATTCATTATCATATTGTGCGACCCTTCGTAATTATAGAAATTGAGAGTCAAACAAAGAGGATAGCTCTAATAGAAACCTGGAACCTATTCCTTGGACCTATCTCTTTCGGTAATGCTCAAAAAGTGCTTATTTATTCCGTCCTAGTAGTCATTCTAGATTACACGGCGTCAATTCAGAAACAGCCAACGAGCCAAATATGAGTTTTTTGTTTTTTTCAGGGGGCATATATTTAAATCCAGCAGAAAAAATGTTTTTGCCGAACACATACTAAAAGTCGAGTAGACGAAACTTTTTCGTCATCATTTCCAGCTGTATTCTAAAAGTAGATTGCCAAACACATATCTTTTTATAAAATAACACATGTAGAACACATGTTTTGTAGAAAGTGGCTCGTTGGCTATGGCTGCTTGTGTAAATTGACAATTAATGACAAAATGAAAAATTGTTTTTGTTGTTTTTTGTGATAACCAATGACATTGCATGTTTTACCCTTGTACTCAATCAAGTGGAAAGAAACTTCTTTCCCTATTGTAAACAGAATTGCGCGAATGAATGAAATTAAAATTAATTTTTATATATACATGAAAAAAAAGTGTTTTTCTTTTTTTCGTCCACTATGTATATTTTTTACTGACAAAAATAACAAAAATGCAAATGGTAGCCTGCTTATTTAAGGTGCTATATTCAAATAACAACTTGGATTCCCATTCTAACCCTGAAGATAAAATATACTGAGCAAGCGCTCCCTTCAGAGACGGTACCTTATTTTATTCTAACTTTATTCTTATGATTAATTCAAATCTTTACAGTGAGAAATAAGGTTATAAAGTTTACAATTATAATTTGAACAACAAAAGCTAACATAATTGATAAATCTATTAAAATACTTTTTATAATTTTCAGCTATCCAAAAGTGTTTATCTTAAACAAAAATACTATTGTTGTGGCGATTTTAGTTTCAAGTTGTCTTGTTTCCATGTAAAAATTTCTCAAAATAATTGTTACGAAAAAACTGAAAATTCCTTTGGTTGGAAGCCGAAAATCTAATAATTCTAAAAAGTTTCCCAATATGTTTAGAGTTGAAAGAACTTGTGGTTAGAAAAGAAGCAGCCAAGTTGCACGCAATATTCGAGATTGATCGATATTTGATCGATTTGTTGACAAAAGATAACGAGTCACTTCCGTTTATCGCTGTAGAGTCAAACACTGTATTGGTTATGAACACTTTCATCCACTTTGGCTTTGATCCATTTGAAATGATTACAAAGGATCTGTTTGATGGTGAAAATGATATGACAGTTTTCCATCACGCTTCGTTTCTCGGAAATTTAGAAATTCTGAAATTGTTGATCAGATACGAACCAGAAGGTGTAATGGCTAGAGACGATGAACAAGACACCCCATTTCATCATGCTGTGGTAAATGAACAAATCGACGTCATGGATTTTCTGTTGAAACAACCAAATTGTGACGTTAACGAAATTGGTGGTAAAGGGTTTAGTAGCTTACTTCTAGCATGCTGTTTAGAAAAAGATGAAAGCTTTAAATTTCTTCTAAAGCAACAGGACATCGATGTGAATTTAAAAGAGACTCTTGAGGGAAGATCCGCATTACACTTCGCTTGCAGCTATGGGAGAGCCGACTATTGTGCAATTCTTTTAAAGAATCCAACCATCGATGTCAATATGCAGGATGTAGATGGAGATACTGGATTACATGATGCGTGTTGCGAGGGAAATATCAAATGTGTAGGACAACTTCTACAGCACAACGATATCAAAATCGATATCAAGAATGGTGATGGAAAAACAGCAGAAGATGTGACAAATGATAAGAATATTAAAAAAGTTTTATCGAAATATAAAGCTAGATTAGATAAACAGAAGTAAACAAAATAAATGAATTAGATGCTCATGGGTATAATGTTCTTATTACAATATTTTAATGTATAAAGGCTTTAATTTTAGGTTAACTCTATTTAAAACAGGTTTTTCAGCTGATTTCTTTTCAGTTTCTATACCTGAAATAATAGAAAATTGAATTACCTTAAAATTGACCATTTTGAAACCTGAGTGATGAAATTTCATACATTTTAGACAAAACGCCACCAAAATGAGACTGCTTTCAACTTTGTTTGAAAATAAGTACCTTTTTACGCCAGCCCTTTTTTACGCCAGCCCTTTTTTTACGCCGGCCTTAATTCCGTCAGCCGTAAATTTTGGCTTACTGCCCTTTAAGACCGAATAAATAAATGTAATAAAATGTAATGCTTTTGCCACTTTTTTACGGTAGCAGCTAAATACAATAAGATAAAAATATTTTCAGCTTGAAATTTGAAAAAAATAAGAAGGTTTTCAATTATTATCGGTACTTTCACGTAAAATAACAAAAATTTAGTCAGAATTCAGTGAAAAACACTTTTGAAAATAACTTTCAAGAGATATTTCTTGTTATTACAAAAAGAAACACCATGACGTCACAAATTCATTATGATATGCCAAAACAAATTACTGCACTGGACAGACACCTATACCTTGCCGTGAATAGAGTTAAGCTCTCCATATATTTTTTATAAAGATTTGATAGTATATAGCACGATTTTGAAGTTTTATTAATATAAACAATATACAATATTAAAATACAGTAGACTCCCGGTTATTCGAAGTTCCAAGGGGGATAGAAATTCACTTCGAATAACCGAATGTTCGAATAACTGAAGGTTAAATGCAGGTTAAGAAAGGCCAAGGGGAATATAATTTTACTTCGAATAACCGAATGTTCGAATAAGTGAAGGTTATATACAGGTAAAAGAAAGTCCAAGGGGAATATAATTTTACTTCGAATAAGCTAAATATTCGAATAAGTGCAGGTTCGAATAACCGGGAGTCTACTGTATATTTTAAATGGTTTATGGACATTAAAATTGTATTCTTTTTAAGGGCGGTGATTACTGTAAGGCCTACAAGAAAGAAACCTTCACAGTTTACCTGTTTTTTGTTTTTCCTGCAGAACTTGGATTGCAACTTTGGATGTTTTTTTTCGAGAATTAATAAAGCGAAAACCCATAGTTTTGTTTTTCGTACCCATTTTAAAAACCTAGCAAATGTATTGAAAGAGGGAGGGGGGATTGGTACAGGTTTCTTCCTTTAAAGTAACCAATAACATACATATTCAACCAAACTATTTACATATTCAACCAATTTTTTATATTCAACCGTTATTTTTTAAAGGCTGTTTTCCACTAGCAACATTTTTAGTACGAAGCGACTTTTTTCTTATCAAAGCAAATCGTACAAGATCTGTGTAGTTTGTTTTGGTTGTGAAGTATGATTTGTTTTCTAATGATACTTTAAGGTAGTCGGACCAATCATATCGTCTGATTTAAGAAAGTCGCAACATATTTGTCTGTTGTTTTAACGTGACTTCTTTTTTCGTATTAATCAAAATATCCTCCGATCTCGAAATTAACAAGCTATATATATGATACTTCGAAAAAAGTCGCTTCGTACGATAAAAATCGCGCGTGTGGAAAACGGCCTTAATGCTTAAGGGAATAAATTTAGGCGGAAAGAAAGTAACTTTGAAAGAAACCTTAAATTTATCACATAGTAGCCGCATGAGAATAATTGCTAATACATTTTATGGCCATCCGCCTAATTTAATATTTCTCGTCATCCGCCAAATTTGATATTTTTCTTCAGCTGGGCTAAAAAACCACTAGTCAAACTCGCCAAAGAATGACGAAGAGAAAAACCTTGGTGCGAAAATTTAGTTGCACTGCGAAGACCATGCCAGCCTATGAAGACTTGATGAAGTTCTAGTAACCTAAATAAAAACAAACAACAGCAGCAAAACAAAACAAAACGAAAAGAATAGGGAACCAGAAGCCACTAATAAAAAAAGGAAGGGAAGGTAAACAACACAGTGGTATATCAGCATGGAAATCAGTTTATGAAAGGGAAGAAGCATGGCTTTGAAAACCATTATATGGTTTATGGGAGACTGAGAAACGATGCAAACGATCGAGCCAATTCCAAGATAACGATGGCAACTCTCGAGAGCTGAGGCGCAAAATCTTACTATAGACTAAAACAGGCTTGTTATCAGTCAAAAGGCCGCACGACTGGCGGTTCGCAATTATCATGAGATTAGATTTGATTTGTCACGGTCTTTTTGTTTGTATAACATCTGTGGCATATTGTCTATGAGTTGTGTGTACATCTATCGCGATTCCACTCTCAGGATTGAAAAAGCTAACCCGTTCTTCTTAGCGCTTTCACGCTGTACACTATCTATGCGTGACTAATTTTCTCAAAACATCAATCAAAATTAATTTACCGGAATCGCGGAGAAATTACGTTTCGAAACTACCACAAAACTTGATGAGGTAATAGAACTTTCTTGGGAATTATTTGACTGTACCAGTCCCGTACTGGATTTAAATATCATCGAAATAGTAAGTACTACTATGTATACCTTCTTTACATTGAAGGGTTTGGTACAAGGTAGGGAATTATATACAGATAATACAGATACTAGTCTGCCGTGCGTTCTTTTTGATTTTGATTTTTGTAAACAATTTCTCGAAAAACTAGCCTTGTTGCTAAATGTCGTGTCAAGAAGTAGGCTGGTGTTATTATAGAGGAGAAAATACGGGGGCTGAATTACTTGTTGTATTTACTATTTGATAATTATAAGAGACTTTAAGATATCTAAAAATTTGTTATATAAAAACTTTTAAAAACTTATGGAAATATTCATGCAAATTAAATTTGTTTCTATAATTTATTTATCAGAATTATCATAATTAGCAGTTTTTGAAACACCCGTGTCATACAAATCCTCCACTCTTTTTCCGTGAAACAAGAATGTTAAAAACGAAAGTTGTTTTACTTCGGCAGGCGCTGGCTCAGGGACTTTCCTGGCATAGCGGCTGATGGCTGAGGTGGACGTTATGCAATTCTGTGTATTATTTGGTTGTTTTGAATACATTTTTATTTATAGTGATTTATAGATGGATACATAAGACATTCTCCATATCGAATTCTTATGCCCAGCAGAAATTTTTAAAGCTATTTATAACCTTTGTTTTTGTGGTATATACTTCCTACTTTCACTTTTGATGTTTTT
>JAUKWF010000819.1:0-10642 GCA_032356525.1 Eutonina indicans
GTAACTTTTTATAGATTTTGTAAAATCCGGGGGTAAAAACTGACGCTTTTGGAAGAAATAATCAACAGACCAAAGAAGATAGAAATCCTAATGCACAAAACTGTGAAATAATATCTGTGGATGAGATTTTTTCACTGAAGCAAAACCATTTTAATGTATGCCGTTTCAGTAAGAAACACTTTTACGCAGAGATATTTTTGACAATTTTGTTTATTGGGAAGTATAGAAACTTTCTAGAGAAAAGTATTTTTTTTTATTTGTTAATTTATATTGTATAGAAAAACTTTACTATCCGACAACAAAGTATAATATTTTTGTAAAAGTATTAATATATAAAGTAGAAAAAAAAGTTAACGCATGAAGTGAAGCTGTGAATATTCCTCAAGCCATTTTATAGACTAGGTGCAAGTCCAACTCTCTTTCTCTTTTTTTACGGGAATAATTTGGTCTTTCTACCTCCTTGTGTTAAGATAGGGCGTCACAGCAGTTGGGCAGCCCGTCACGTTAAGATGAATGATATAAAGATAGGGAAATACTAGTTCTGGTCTACAGCTTTTTTTATAAACTCTGTAAAGGTTCCATTTTTTCTTATTTCATTAGTCAACTATCCATCATTCTTGTGCAAACGAGGAGCATATTTGTATATAAATTAAAGGAATGCTAGGAGAATGTAGCCCCGCGCCCTTGATAAGTTCCACCGAAACAAATACACGATTTTCAAGTCTACAGGCAAAATTATTTTTATCCAAGACTCTAATTGCACAAGAATTCGAGAGCTCAGACGCAGAGAGCAGACGTCTGTAAAGAGCGCGAAAAATATAGGCGTTTAGTTCTGCCACAATAAGAATATTTGAGAATAATGGTTTTGACTAGGAGTACATCAACATCTGAGGACATTTAAATACTGAATCATTTACAACCACTGAAGATGCTGCTACTAAATCAATCACCCTTGAGCTTATTCACCAGCAAATAAGTCTATATAGATCTGAACTTTTTACAAAATTAGACAATACCTACAATATCCTGTAAAGGAGGATATTCTCATACTATTCTTGGGAAGATTAGGAGTTATCACTATGCTATCATAAAAATGTTAAAAACACACTGTGGAGAGGCAGGCTAGCCTTAGATTAAAGGAAACACCAACACATAAAAAGATGACTTGCTTCTCTTTTGTTGTTCCCTCGACCACCTACATTTATGTCTCGCTGTCCTAGTTGTTATAAATGGAAATACACGAGCCAGGAATAACGTTAACCATTAAACTTCCGTAGTTTTATCCAGGAATGTATCAATTAACAGACACTTTAAAATGGAACATAATCTAGCCTGGTAGACTATAGCCTGGTAGGCTCTGGTTTACTCCCTTACGGCAACATTTTTTTATTTTTTTTTATTTTTTACGCGCTGTCAGAATCAGAAAAAAGCGCTAAGCCAAAAGTATGGTCTATTAGACTAATCGGACCCCTTATTGGCAATTCTTCTCCAATCTTCCCGGTCTTCCATTGCTCCATTTGGGCCGCAAATACGGTCGTTTTTGGGAAGGAGTGCCCCCTCCCTCCGGATTGATTATTGAGGATTTGAAGTTGCTTTCCTCATGGCGTAGTCAAGTGCTTTTACAAACTCTTTTTTTTCAACTCTCCTTTGTGTTATCTGCTTTTATTTTTCTATTTGCTATACTTTATTGTGGCCTGATTTGAAAGCTGTCAGACATTGTAAGATAGCATAGATTAGACTTAGCCTAGAAAATCGGGGAAATTATATGATTGGGATCGGAACACATCGGAAGAAAATCAAATATTTGAAGGAAGGCATTATTTATTCTCTTTTAATCGTTTACATGGTAATATATATATAACTAAGGATGGAGACCTCTCCAGTAGCAATTTGCTAATTGATGAGAGAAACCACCAAATTAGGCTATGGTACAAGTTAGCTGTCTTACCTAGGGACACCGCGCATGATCCGGTCGAAAGTGATAGAAATGGCACTCGGGGGGAAATCGAACCCCGGCAGCGTAAATCAAACCAAGTGCAGCAGTGCAACCACACTTGCGGCAACCCTTGAAAGCCTTGCCAGAGGCGGACCTTAGACATGTAGCAAAATTTCAGGGGGTAGAGTATGACCGGTAATTAAAAAAATAATAATCTCTTTATATTTTAGTTATTAATGCGAGTTATTAGTCACGGCTTTCCTTCTTACCCTCCTCCTGAAATTTTGCTACATCCCCTGCTGAAAACTCAGAAATCTACTAGATAACCTAATCAGCTAAAATGACCTCGTTGATATGACATAAAAAATTGTTCAAATATCAAAAATCATCCTTCGAAAAATATGATAAATTTTTTCGCCCTAGAGCGACCTAGGCGCTGACCGGGCGCCCCCGCCATAGCGAGCACCATCACAAGGGGCCATAAAAAGTCGTGAGCCGTCGCAGTCAACTGGCGCCAATAACCTTAGCTTGAGAGTCGCATTGCCTTATGGAGAAAATATTTTTGGAAGATTTGATTATGCAATAAGCAGGTAAATTACAACTTTTGATTGATTTATGAGTAATTTTGGCTATAGTGTCAGACCTTACCCGATCTTTGATAGAACACATTGGCAAAAAATGCCACAGGCATTTAAAAAGTTTATTAATTCTCTTTCGGGGAAAACATAAAAATGTATTAAACCATGTAAAACAATCTATATTTTGTTTGTTTTAACAAAAATACAAGATTTTATGGTTAAAAATTTTACTTCAGCATCTTTTGATTTCTTGCTGGACGCAGATGTGGGTAAATATAGCGATTTCCTTCTGTAATTTTTACCTCATATTTTTCCCGATTTATGAATGTAGAATATTTCCCTGATTTTTTTGTTTATATTTTACTGTGGCAGGGCAGAAACTTAAGCTAAGCTTTCGGGTGCCTTTTAGATTCTGTAATAAGGTAGTTTTCTATGAAGACAGAGTTTGACAAACAGAAAAATATGCGTTACGTGTTTTTGCCACCTTTGAAAAATTCAAATCAACAAAACCCAAAAAATGGGTCGATTTCAAAAAGCGAATGTTTTTTGGTCCAAAAATACCTAATTTTAACTGGGATTTTAGCAGAATGTGTGTACAATACACGAAAGATGGTTTGAATAGGAATTGATTAAAAATGTGAATTCACAGAAGAAAATATAAACAAAATAATCGGGGAAATATTCTAGGTAAATCGGAGAAATATAATGTAAAAATTAGTTGTCGGACTATCGGGGTGTCAGACCAACGGGGTGTTGGACCATTGGGATGTCGGACCATCGGGGTGTAGGACCATTAAGGTGTCGGACCATTGGGAAGTATTGTCGGAACATCGGGGTGTCGGACCATTGGGTTGTCGGACCATTGAGGCGACCCCATTCAAATATTTAGCAGTCTTGTGAAATATTTTTGGCACCTAGATTCAATATAGACAACTTTCCATTAGAGCTACTATTTTGAAACTAATAAACTCAGAATACGATAATATCTTTTGATGACATTACAATAAATTTATGAGAAAATAATTGTCGTAAATACATCTTTTCAACATATTCTAGAGTGTTGTTGCATGCTGTAACGCTACTCGTTGGTTCCAGGCCATTTATTTAATTACTATTTTGAGACCCGTGATTTTCAGACACGATGGTTAACCAACATTAAACGGCACATTTTATGACTTTAAATACGACATATGTATATATTATAACAATTTCAGAGCTTTAATTAACCGTTAATTTACACTTTTGAAAGATGTTACAAAAAGAGACATCCTCGGAAAAAATAATATATATAAACAAACCTGTATTCAAAACTAAAAAATTTGGATTTGCAGGTTTTGGGAATATGCATTTTCTTAAAATGCTATTTGTTAAAAAAACAAGGAAATACAACACGCAATAAAAACAAATAAATGAATATTTCATCCAGAAACTATGTACTTTCGTTTTATGACATTTTGTCAACACAGAATAGAAAATACTGTGGACCTAAAGATAAAACGTTTCTTAACATTTGTAATGCTCCACTACTTCTTTGTATCAGGAGAATCAACATTTTTGCCCTTTTATGGTACCACTTTCAAAAATAACATTACATAACTTGAATAAACCAATATCTGGATCTAAATAAGATGGTGTGTCTACAAGTAGATTTTTTTGCCTTTATGTGATCGAAAAGAGTGATTTGGAGGTAATTGTAAACTTAATTTTCCTACATACTAGCTACAATAAATTCATTTGCATAAGTAAATTATTAAACATATAAGGAATAAAAGAAACGCCTTTTAAAACTTTTTGATAAAAAGAAAAAAACCTAGCCCCTTAGATTTTTTTACCTTTATGTTATCGACAATAGTTATTTGGAGGTAATTGTAAACTTAAATTTCCTATTAGCTACAATAAATTCATTTGCATTAAGTAAATAATTAAACATAAGGAATAAAAGAAATGCCTTTTAAAACTTTTTGATAAAAAGAAAATCTAAAATATTTTCATAATATCTGACTGAGCCTGTTAAGATTTGCTTTGCATTTACCTTTCAGTCTCAAAAAAGCTGGTTATAAACCTTAACTTTGTAACTACTGAATGTTATTCTTTCATATTAAATATTTTTCAGACTCTTGTTGCTGTTCTTTTCCACCATATTTTAGGACTATTTTTTTTTTACATAAATTGAATTATAAAAAGTTGAGTACTTATATTTAAGTGGTTATTATCTTTATTTTTCATAATGGTTAACAGACACAATAATCTCTCCATTAAAAAGTGCTAAGTTACACTGGGAAGACAAAAACAAAATTACTCTACTTCTAAAATTTGGTTTTTCATGTCAAACAGTATATAAATATATACAATACATATACAATATCCCCATCAGTCACATAATTTCTGGATGATTTGTCTTTGTTATTGTTAGTGATTTGTCTATGTCTATGTATGAAAAGACATCATTATCAGCCATAATATGTGTTTCTATTCTGTAAATTATGATGAAATGTTACTGTTGTTGTTGTGTGTATCTATTTTCTATTCTCAATAATAACTTATTGATCCTTGTGTCAACCATATAGTATTCTTTTGCAACTCGACATTATTTTCCACAGCAGCCATAATTGCAAAAAAACAAAAAACCATTTTAGTTGTCTCTATAATTTGCCAGTATATGGCTTGTTCTGTGTGCAAGAGTGTCCTATATTCATACGTGCACTATATAAGTTCTTCGCTGTAACATTTTATTTGTTGTGAAACGATGCTGCGCTATAAACACATAAACTCTAAGATTGGGAAGAAGTCGGCTATACTTGGATGTTTTGGCTCTCAAGTCATATGGTGCTATATACACATAAACAAATCGGGCTATAACTGGATATTATGGCGCTCGCCCTCGTAACGGTGCTATACATATAAAAAAACAATTTGGAAGTACTTGCTATATTTGCTATATTTGATAGTATGGCTCGCCGTTATATACAGGTAGTATCAGGGTATAAGAAAAAGTTTCGGTTTTCGCGGAACTTTCTAGTTTAGACTGTATAAATACGGTACTAGCCTGGTAAAAACACAATCTGTTAAAATCCGTAAAAATACATCGCGCGCGTGACTAAAATCAAACAACAAACTCAGTTTGTACATTATTGTATGCGAATTTTGAAAAAGTGTTAGTAAAAAAAATAAAATATAATAATAGCAGTAGTAGCAATGATAATTTTAACAGCAATGACTATCCTTGGTCGTATTTCAACTACTTCCAGGGAAGTAGTGGAAGTAGTCTAGGTCCGCCTCTGGCATTGATGGACTCAACAGGACCATCTTGCTCTTCTAAAAACGTTTGAAAACTTTTCCCACAAACAGCTGGCTAGTGCGCTAGGTGTTATAAACCACAGCATAATACCACTTTCTAAAAGTCGAGTCTTCTGGTCATTATTTTCATAACTTCGATAGGATCCTAATCTTCATCTTCAGATCACTACTAATAATTTCAACATTAGAGTCGCTTTTCGATATAGAACATATAAGTATGATATCAGCAGGAGTGTTGACAGTAATTAAAAACACATTAATTTGTGTCAATTATAAAAGAAAACTACTTAAAAATAATGTGCACACTCTCCTCCATAATATTTTTTGCTTAGTTTTCAGGGGTTCTAAATCCGTGCCTGCTTCTCTTGGAAGTAGGATGGTGCTGCAACTGTTGCTACGGAACAAACATGACTGGTTTTTCTTCCATCCAGCATCCAGCATTTTCCTTTACTACAAACGGATTTTGACATCACTGCTTGACATTTTCCTATTTTACAAACACATTGTACTTTATATCTTTAAAGAATACTTCTTTTGCATCTTCTTTCTTCTTGATGGGCTTCTTATTTTGTTTTCATTGTTATTTTGTTATGTCTGTCTTTCAACAAACTTTTTTGACTTCATCGATCCATGTACTTGTGTTACTCTGGTGTTTTTCTTTGATAACTTCAGTTTCACTTTCTGAACTGTCATTAGATACAGTTTTAAATGATAGGGGTGGATATAGAAAAGAAGTTGATGTTGGTTCATTTTCTATACACTATTATCCTGCTGTATCAATTCTTTGTGCTGCATTTTCTGTTCTTGTTTTGGACAAACTTCACGATTGGTGTAGCTTCAATAATTTCCATCTAACCTTATATTTATGGTCTTGCGATATTTTATATCAAAGGAAACCAACCTGTTTTTAGAGCAGCATAGCCACCTGCCCAATTTTCCTCACACCATGCCACTGCTTCTTTTAACTGTTCTGTAGTAAACTTCCTAGCCACTATTGCTTGCTTCTGTTTTGGTTGATGGGTTTGATGTAGGAGATTGTTGCTGTCGAATATGCATGGTAAATTTTGGTTTAATTTGTTAATTTATAAATGATTATACATCTGTCAGAAAAAGTTTAAATAGTAATCTAATCATTAATTCAGAGAAACTATATTTCAGAAACACTGTCACATACTTGATTTTAACTAATTTTTCCACTGACCAATTTCAAGGACTGTAATGTGGGTTATATAGTACTTTTGGGTATCTAACCGCAGACAATATAGAGGTATAATTCATGCAAAACATATAACTTCTAACATATTAAACACACAAAAAAATGCTGCACTTTTTTGTGGGTTTTGGGGTGCAAGCACTTTTGATTTTATTTTGCAAAATTAGAAATTTGCAGGTCTTTAAACAAATATGAATAAAGAACATGTGAAAAAAAGTGTTTATGTGAAATTATTGAGAACGATACAAAATTATGGAAAGAAAAACGGAGAGAATTTTATTTGAAATTAAACGTAATACTTCATAGGGAGACATATTTAAAAATTTGTAAATTTATATTCTTTTACGAGCACTCTGACGAGAGTAATAATTTGAAATTCTTAATCTTGTACAAATTATTTTTTTATTGATATTTTTTATTACATTTGAAACTCCTTTTATTTTGCAACAATTTAAGACACATTATACTGTAAGTCGTCTATCTATAGAAATTGAAGAGACATGAAAGAAATGCTTTAAACACAGGCTGATCTGACGAGACATGTGGCTAAATTTTCAGGGGGGGGGGGGCGTTAAAGGTGATTATAAACTCGTTCACTCCTACAAAATCTATCAGTTAATAACTTTTTAATTATCGTTCACTCTCCTCCTGAAATTTTGCCATACATGTCTAGGTCCGCCTCTGATAAATCATCACATGGCATCAATAGGCAGTCGCGGATCAACAGGCGCGGATCAACTACAGGAGGAGAGTAAACTGTAATTAAAAAGTCGTGAACCTTAACAAAATTCTTTAACTAAACGAACTTTTAATCGTTTTTTACTCTCCTCCACTAGTTGAGCCTCGCCCTGGATCCGCCACTGATCGGCTTACTTTCTTGTTCAAGAGTTATGAGCTATTGAAAAACACAATGTTCTCCGATTTTTATAGTTTTTAACCGCTTATATATATCTTTTGAACTAGAACTTAAATAAACATATCGATATAATATAATTTTCTCTCATCGAGCTCTTTAAAGACAACGCCAGCGTTGCTGTATATAAGTTTTTTGTCTTAGAAACTTTGCTTTTAAGGGTCAAAAGTTTTTTTGAAATATCGTCATAAGAACAAGTACATAAGATAATATCTTAGGGAATTTCGCGGGTACTTAATTTCGCAAGTGAAGAAAATTTTCGATTTCGCGGGTATTTAATTTTTGTGATCGACAAAATAAAACACATTTTGCGGGTACAAACTTTTTTTATTACAAAATAAGGCGTCTCAAAACACTCTTTTTGCCCTAAACTTTTATTTTAAGGAGAAAAAATTTCGCGAATCGTAAGATTTATGGTATTTCGCGGGTACTTGATTTTGCGATTTTTTGAAAAAGCCCGAAAATCGCGAATTTTAATACCCGCGAATTTTTATACCTTTCAGTAGTATTTTCCTCGGTTTTCATTGAATCAATTATACCTGTTTTAAGGTTGATTTTAAATTGACCATTCTTAATAATTAAAGTAAACAATACGCCTTTTTCATAAATAAATAATTAACGAGAAAGCGTACAACTCTTGATTACGCAATTATTTATAAAATAGCACGAATCATAATACAGCTTTTATCATAAATAATTACATAATTATCACAGAAACGAGGCAAGAGTTGTACGCTTTCTCATTAATCGGTTATAGTTTTGATCCTCCGAATTATAGATATTTATTTCGATGATCGATCGATATTTTTACAGCAAAAACTTTGTGAAAAGGCTTCTTGCGTTTTCGTTTTCGTTTTTTAGTATGAGAATATCAGGGGAGGATCCAGTCAAAAAATGAGGGTTCGCATAATCATAAATTTATTGAAATCAATCAGGAAAATTATCTAAATAATCAAATTTGTGACCTTTTCACCATGAAATATCGAAAAACTACAGTAGAAATTCATGAGCGCCATGAATCTGGACTAGGGTAAAAGCAGAGTGATTCAATGAAAGTGATGCTCAATATACAACTTAAAATAACGTTTTTTTTTGTAAGTAAAATGTTGTTCTAGTATTTCAAAAGCGTGCATATTATGATAAATGATAATATAAACATTAATAATTTGTGATACCCAACTTGCACACTATCAGTCATTTCAACGTTCAAACAACATCCATTTAACGTTCATATTGTTGTATGTACGCTGTATGTACGTTGTATGTACGTTAAAAAGACGTAGCGCTGCATGTGCAACGAGTGATTAATAAGGTGATAAATTTCGATACTTAAAAGTTGATAAAAGGTTTTTTGACAGTAAGTGCTGTGCCTGTTACGAAATAGTCTGTCATCTTTTAACCACCCTCCTACTACTAATAAACCCTCAAAACGTCTCAAGTTTTTTTAGGTCATGCTATGCTGCAGGCAAAGGCCTGATCATATTATATTTTTTTTGATATTATTTGCATAATAATGTGATGATTTTGGTTATTTTATGAAGTCTTGTATTCCTGTAGGTGGGATTTTTCCTCCTCGGAGTGTGAAATTTGGGATAGTCAAACAAGCTTGTGATTTTTCGTTTTTTAACACAGTTAGGGGCTTGGGAGGCAAACAGACTCAGGCTAAAGTTACTGATTTTCTAATACCCGAATAAAGAGCCGAAATTTGGGGATGGCATCCAGACTGGTATTCTTGAAAAGGTATTTTTATATTTATTTTAAGTCATAATTCACATTTTTCGATTACAACTATCACACAATGTTGTAAATGTTGAAAACAATTGTTTTCGCTTGGGAATTCATAAATTTGACCTTAGCCAAGCGATATGAAGTTAGTTATTTTGTGGTCCTCCATGTTGGATCATGTGATCGTCAATCAATGTGCTCGATAGATAGATAGGTGATCATTGATGAATGGTGACCAAACGCTGTATTTTAAACTAAAACCAAACCAATTTGGCTAATATACAGTTAGAGTAGATTAGTCGTCATTTTTTAAATTTCTAATTTTTTAATTTTTTAACCGACAAAGATTTACGGACCTAAAAAAATGGTTATTTTATTAAGTTTTAGCCTGTATATATATATACGGTACTAGCCTGGAAATATAAAGTTCCGTATAAATATTACCAGACTAGATGCTAGTCTAATATACAGTGTGACCGGAATAAAAGAATCAACTTGCTTGATAATTACTCAGCGCCGACTTTTAAGTCGGAATCTGAGTATTGAAATACAGTGTTTGTTTGTTTGTTTTTTTGTCCCGTAGACTTATTGCGTCAGGCTAATGCCGTGAGCAAAAAGATAACAGGCTACAATTTTTAGCGGAAACGAGCGGTAGCGATAGTGTTCTTTTTTACTAAAATGTTTAAGTTTCATGATAAAGATTTTTCCGATTTCTTCTTTCTTCATTTTTATCGAACTGAGCCTCGTTTTCGTGTAAATAAGTTAACGTGTTTTTTTGAAACTTCTATTGTTACTGAACAAAGAAAGATATTTTGTATTCAAATGCTTACATGATGCTCACTTAACCAGTACAAACTTTCAATAATAAACGCGAAAACATCTATCGATGTATTTTTAGCTTTCAATTTGAAATGACGTTGATGCAATCAGCGACATCATTTTAATGTCAAATGAACGTTATGGACGTTGTTTGAACGTTG